>JAAOOA010003416.1:0-13096 GCA_012861695.1 Trematomus loennbergii | reverse complement strand
GTCTGTGAGCGGGCACAGACAGGTGATTTTCCCCTGGTCTCTCCTGGAGCTGTGAAATGCACAGAGTCCCACTGTTAGGGAGCCATCCTGGAGGTCTCTAGTCCGTCTTCGGTGCTCTGTGAGCGGGCAAAAAGAGGTGATTTTCCCCTGGTCTCTCCTGGAGCTGTGAAATGCACAGAGTCCCACTGTTAGGGAGCCATCCTGGAGGTCATGAGTCCGTACTTTGGGGGTCTGTGAGCGGGCACAGACAGGTGATTTTCCCCTGGTCTCTCCTGGAGCTGTGAAATGCACAGAGTCCCACTGTTAGGGAGCCATCCTGGAGGTCATGAGTCCGTACTTTGGGGGTCTGTGAGGGCACAGACAGGTGATTTTCCCCTGGTCTCTCCTGGAGCTGTGAAATGCACAGAGTCCCACTGTTAGGGAGCCATCCTGGAGGTCATGAGTCCGTACTTTGGGGGTCTGTGAGCGGGCACAGACAGGTGATTTTCCCCTGGTCTCTCCTGGAGCTGTGAAATGCACAGAGTCCCACTGTTAGGGAGCCATCCTGGAGGTCATGAGTCCGTACTTTGGGGGTCTGTGAGCGGGCACAGACAGGTGATTTTCCCCTGGTCTCTCCTGGAGCTGTGAAATGCACAGAGTCCCACTGTTAGGGAGCCATCCTGGAGGTCATGAGTCCGTACTTTGGGGTCTGTGAGCGGGCACAGACAGGTGATTTTCCCCTGGTCTCTCCTGGAGCTGTGAAATGCACAGAGTCCACTGTTAGGGAGCCATCCTGGAGGTCATGAGTCCGTACTTTGGGGGTCTGTGAGCGGGCACAGACAGGTGATTTTCCCCTGGTCTCTCCTGGAGCTGTGAAATGCACAGAGTCCCACTGTTAGGGAGCCATCCTGGAGGTCATGAGTCCGTACTTTGGGGGTCTGTGAGCGGGCACAGACAGGTGATTTTACCCTGCTCTCTCCTGGAGCTGTGAAATGCACAGAGTCCCACTGTTAGGGAGCCATCCTGGAGGTCATGAGTCCGTACTTTGGGGGACTGTGAGCGGGCACAGACAGGTGATTTTCCCCTGTCTCTCCTGGAGCTGTGAAATGCACAGAGTCCCACTGTTAGGGAGCCATCCTGGAGGTCATGAGTCCGTACTTTTGGGGTCTGTGAGCGGGCACAGACAGGTGATTTTCCCTGGTCTCTCCTGGAGCTGTGAAATGCACAGAGTCCCACTGTTAGGGAGCCATCCTGGAGGTCATGAGTCCGTACTTTGGGGGTCTGTGAGCGGGCAGAGAGAGGTGATTTTCCCCTGGTCTCTCCTGGAGCTGTGAAATGCACAGAGTCCCACTGTTAGGGAGCCATCCTGGAGGTCATGAGTCCGTACTTTGGGGGTCTGTGAGCGGGCACAGACAGGTGATTTTCCCCTGGTCTCTCCTGGAGCTGTGAAATGCACAGAGTCCCCAGTGTTAGGGAGCCATCCTGGAGGTCTCTAGTCCGTCTTTCGGTGCTCTGTGAGCGGGCAAAAAGAGGTGATTTTCCCCTGGTCTCTCCTGGAGCTGTGAAATGCACAGAGTCCCACTGTTAGGGAGCCATCCTGGAGGTCATGAGTCCGTACTTTGGGGGTCTGTGAGCGGCACAGACAGGTGATTTTCCCCTGGTCTCTCCTGGAGCTGTGAAATGCACAGAGTCCCACTGTTAGGGAGCCATCCTGGAGGTCATGAGTCCGTACTTTGGGGTCTGTGAGCGGGCACAGACAGGTGATTTTCCCCTGGTCTCTCCTGGAGCTGTGAAATAACCAGAGTCCCACTGTTAGGGAGCCATCCTGGAGGTCATGAGTCCGTACTTTGGGGGTCTGTGAGCGGGCACAGACAGGTGATTTTCCAGATCAGAGGCTGTTCTCAAATCGTATTTTCAGAATCTGACCCTCTGCCGTAACTCCGCTCCCCGAGGTCCTAGAGATTCGCCGATGGTACCGTTGGATGCGGGGTACGTGTAAATGGGGGGGTAGAGAAAAAGCCTGAACCGAACAGAGCTTGTTATCAAAAGTTATGGATTAGTAGCAATATTTCACAATGGAGCTCTCCGGGGTGCTGGAGGTAATTAGTCCGTCTTTCGGTGCTCTTTGAGCGGGCAGAGAGAGGTGATTTTCACGGTCTCCGCCCTGGAGGTCTGAAATACAGTCCCACTGTTAGGAGGCCATGCTGGAGGTCATGAGTCCGTACTTTGGGGGTCTGTGAGCGGGCACAGACAGGTGATTTTCCCCTGGTCTCTCCTGGAGCTGTGAAATGCACAGAGTCCCACTGTTAGGGAGCCATCCTGGAGGTCATGAGTCCGTACTTTGGGGGTCTGTGAGCGGGCACAGACAGGTGATTTTCCCCTGGTCTCTCCTGGAGCTGTGAAATGCACAGAGTCCCACTGTTAGGGAGCCATCCTGGAGGTCATGAGTCCGTACTTTGGGGGTCTGTGAGCGGGCAGAGAGAGGTGATTTCCCCTGGTCTCTCCTGGAGCTGTGAAATGCACAGAGTCCCACTGTTAGGGAGCCATCCTGGAGGTCATGAGTCCGTACTTTGGGGGTCTGTGAGCGGGCACAGACAGGTGATTTTCCCCTGGTCTCTCCTGGAGCTGTGAAATGCACAGAGTCCCACTGTTAGGGAGCCATCCTGGAGGTCATGAGTCCGTACTTTGGGGGTCTGTGAGCGGGCAGAGAGAGGTGATTTTCCCCTGGTCTCTCCGAGCTGTGAAATGCACAGAGTCCCACTGTTAGGGAGCCATCCTGGAGGTCATGAGTCCGTACTTTGGGGGTCTGTGAGCGGGCACAGACAGGTGATTTTCCCTGGTCTCTCCTGGAGCTGTGAAATGCACAGAGTCCCAGTGTTAGGGAGCCATCCTGGAGGTCTCTAGTCCGTCTTTCGGTGCTCTGTGAGCGGGCAAAAAGAGGTGATTTTCCCCTGGTCTCTCCTGGAGCTGTGAAATGCACAGAGTCCCACTGTTAGGGAGCCATCCTGGAGGTCATGAGTCCGTACTTTGGGGGTCTGTGAGCGGGCACAGACAGGTGTTTTCCCCTGGTCTCTCCTGGAGCTGTGAAATGCACAGAGTCCCACTGTTAGGGAGCCATCCTGGAGGTCATGAGTCCGTACTTTGGGGGTCTGTGAGCGGGCACAGACAGGTGATTTTCCCCTGGTCTCTCCTGGAGCTGTGAAATAACCAGAGTCCCACTGTTAGGGAGCCATCCTGGAGGTCATGAGTCCGTACTTTGGGGGTCTGTGAGCGGGCACAGACAGGTGATTTTCCAGATCAGAGGCTGTTCTCAAATCGTATTTCAGAATCTGACCCTCTGCCGTAACTCCGCTCCCCGAGGTCCTAGAGATTCGCCGATGGTACCGTTGGATGCGGGGTACGTGTAAATGGGGGGGTAGAGAAAAAGCCTGAACCGAACAGAGCTTGTTATCAAAAGTTATGGATTAGTAGCAATATTTCACAATGGAGCTCTCCGGGGTGCTGGAGGTAATTAGTCCGTCTTTCGGTGCTCTTTGAGCGGGCAGAGAGAGGGATTTTCACGGTCTCCGCCTGGAGGTCTGAAATACAGTCCCACTGTTAGGAGGCCATGCTGGAGGTCATGAGTCCGTACTTTGGGGGTCTGTGAGCGGGCACAGACAGGTGATTTTCCCCTGGTCTCTCCTGGAGCTGTGAAATGCACAGAGTCCCACTGTTAGGGAGCCATCCTGGAGGTCATGAGTCCGTACTTTGGGGGTCTGTGAGCGGGCACAGACAGGTGATTTTCCCCTGTCTCTCCTGGAGCTGTGAAATGCACAGAGTCCCACTGTTAGGGAGCCATCCTGGAGGTCATGAGTCCGTACTTTGGGGGTCTGTGAGCGGGCAGAGAGAGGTGATTTTCCCCTGGTCTCTCCTGGAGCTGTGAAATGCACAGAGTCCCACTGTTAGGGAGCCATCCTGGAGGTCATGAGTCCGTACTTTGTGGGGTCTGTGAGCGGGCACGACAGGTGATTTTCCCCTGGTCTCTCCTGGAGCTGTGAAATGCACAGAGTCCCACTGTTAGGGAGCCACCCTGGAGGTCATGAGTCCGTACTTTGGGGGTCTGTGAGCGGGCACAGACAGGTGATTTTCCCTGGTCTCTCCTGGAGCTGTGAAATGCACAGAGTCCCACTGTTAGGGAGCCATCCTGGAGGTCATGAGTCCGTACTTTGGGGTCTGTGCGCTCACCTGTCTGTGAGCGGGCACAGACAGGTGATTTTCCAGATCAGAGGCTGTTCTCAAATCGTATTTTCAGAATCTGACCCTCTGCCGTAACTCCGCTCCCCGAGGTCCTAGAGATTCGCCGATGGTACCGTTGGATGCGGGGTACGTGTAAATGGGGGGGTAGAGAAAAAGCCTGAACCGAACAGAGCTTGTTATCAAAAGTTATGGATTAGTAGCAATATTTCACAATGGAGCTCTCCGGGGTGCTGGAGGTAATTAGTCGTCTTTCGGTGCTCTTGAGCGGGCAGAGAGAGGTGATTTTCACGGTCTCCGCCCTGGAGGTCTGAAATACAGTCCCACTGTTAGGAGGCCATGCTGGAGGTCATGAGTCCGTACTTTGGGGGTCTGTGAGCGGGCACAGACAGGTGATTTCCCCTGGTCTCTCCTGGAGCTGTGAAATGCACAGAGTCCCACTGTTAGGGAGCCATCCTGGAGGTCATGAGTCCGTACTTTGGGGGTCTGTGAGCGGGCACAGACAGGTGATTTTCCCCTGGTCTCTCCTGGAGCTGTGAATGCACAGAGTCCACTGTTAGGGAGCCCCTGGAGGTCATGAGTCCGTACTTTGGGGGTCTGTGAGCGGGCAGAGAGAGGTGATTTTCCCCTGGTCTCTCCTGGAGCTGTGAAATGCACAGAGTCCCACTGTTAGGGAGCCATCCTGGAGGTCATGAGTCCGTACTTTGGGGGTCTGTGAGCGGGCACAGACAGGTGATTTTTCCCCTGGTCTCTCCTGGAGCTGTGAAATGCACAGAGTCCCACTGTTAGGGAGCCATCCTGGAGGTCTCTAGTCCGTCTTTCGGTGCTCTGTGAGCGGGCAAAAAGAGGTGATTTTCCCTGGTCTCTCCTGGAGCTGTGAAATGCACAGAGTCCCACTGTTAGGGAGCCATCCTGGAGGTCATGAGTCCGTACTTTGGGGGTCTGTGAGCGGGCACAGACAGGTGATTTCCCCTGGTCTCTCCTGGAGCTGTGAAATGCACAGAGTCCCACTGTTAGGGAGCCATCCTGGAGGTCATGAGTCCGTACTTGGGGTCTGTGCGCTCACTGTCTGTGAGCGGGCACAGACAGGTGATTTTCCAGATCAGAGGCTGTTCTCAAATCGTATTTTCAGAATCTGACCCTCTGCCGTAACTCCGCTCCCCGAGGTCCTAGAGATTCGCGGATGGTACCATTGGATGCGGGGTACGTGTAAATGGGGGGGTAGAGAAAAAGCCTGAACCGAACAGAGCTTGTTATCAAAAGTTATGGATTAGTAGCAATATTTCACAATGGAGCTCTCCGGGGTGCTGGAGTAATTAGTCCGTCTTTCGGGCTCTTTGAGCGGGCAGAGAGAAGTGATTTTCACGGTCTCCGCCCTGGAGGTCTGAAATACAGTCCCACTGTTAGGAGGCCATGCTGGAGGTCATGAGTCCGTACTTTTGGGGTCTGTGAGCGGGCACAGACAGGTGATTTTCCCTGGTCTCTCCTGGAGCTGTGAATAACCAGAGACCCACTGTTAGGGACTTCTGCTGGAGGTCTCCTGCATTTAAACAGATTCACCAGTTTATAACATTACTTTAGCCCTGATCAGAGCCCTGTTTTCTGGGTAAGACAGGAGGTGCTGTACCCTGGGTGTCTGGCTCTCTGAGACCCCGCTAAAAGCAGTGTCTCTGCTGCCTGCATTTAAACAGATTCACCAGTTTCTAACAAGACTTTACAACTGCACTTTACAAGCCAGGGAAGGGGCCAGAATCCTGGGTATACATTTTGTAAATAGTGCAATACCTCCAAGGCGATAACTGCACTTACAAGCCAGGAAGATGCCTGAATCCTGGGGTAAACATTGTTTAATTGTTTAAGTGTTTTTAAATGTATGGAACAGTGTTTTGTCTCTTCAAAACTCCCGTCATTGGCCGGATACATGGGGACGATTTTATATTGACTATGACCGTTACTATTCAGTGAGACGAAGTACGTCCAGTGACGGGAGTGATCCCATGTTAATTTTGTCCGAAAACCAGAGCATTCCCTTATCTTTCACAAACTCAGAATGCTCAGCCAAACGGCCGAGACTACCAAAAATAGGTTGAACTCGTAGGTGTTCCTCTCCACGGAAGTCTTTAGTAAAAGGCGAAAGACTTATACGCTTGAAGAGAAACCAGAGTATTGTGGAGGCCGTCCTCGAGAACAGACACCACCATAGTTGTCCCAGTCCAAACCCTCGCGGTGACCCTCACTTGGCTTTTCCACATCCCAGGCCACACCCTTTCCCCAGCTGTGCTAGCATGGTTTGTGGCTCTCACCTGTTGGCTTCTTTGGCATTGAGTCCAAAAAAGACCCCTGCTGCTGTGCTGCAGTTTGTGCCCCCGATTGGAACCTATCTCTTCAGTAATACGCTTTAGTTGTGTGGCATGTTATACGTGCTGACTCCGTGGCATTAGAAAACACTAGTTTGATGCTAAACATCACATCCATTTAAGGGAGGAACACTAGAATGTCTTTACGGATATAGAGCTTAATGAAATATAGAAGCGTGGTTGCTTGAAAAACAGTCTTTGTTGGCTGAACTTTTCGCCTCAACTGCCGTAGGGGCTTGGCTTTATAATTCAGCATTGGTGGTTCAGTGGTAGAATTCTCACCTGCCACGTGGGAGACCCGGGTCCGATTCCCGGCCAATGCAATAGACAGTTCTTTGTTGTCTGAAATAAAGTACAATGCCTAAACCACTTGGACTCTGCTACAGCAAACACACAGGTCTTTGGAGTGTACAAGTAAAGAGGGATGTTCTCCGTGCCGACTCCTATTGATTTGAGAACTCAGTAAGATGCTCGACATCAAATCACTGTAAGGGGATGACAGTGGACTGTATCCCTTCTTAAATGACTTAGAGCATATAGCAATCTGTTGAAAAATCCACCTTGTTGACCTCGCCAGCGTAATGGTAGTTACGATGTCTTGTGAATGTGGGCGGATGAGTGGTAGAATCTTTGTAAGCCAAGAGGAAAACGAGGTTCCCATTCTCTGCAAATGCAACATAGCTTCACTGTTGTTTGGAATCTGTACTTGCACACAATTAGAGAGTAAAGCTATTGGGTGACTCTAGGCATTGAGTCCAAAAAAGACCCTGCTGCTGTGCTGCAGTTTGTCCCCGATTGGAACCTATTTCTATTTCAAGCCTTATCTGTCTTTAAGGCTTAGGGTTAAATGTGGTTGATGGGCCGCGTTGGCCGGCTCAGAGGCAGGAACCGCCACGCCGTGTCCTTTGTCGTTGCAAGAGTCCCCTGCCTCTGACCCATCCAACTCATACTTACCTGGCAGGGGAGATACCATGATCACCAAGGTGGTTCACCCAGGGCGAGGCTCGGCCATTGCCACCCGGCTATGCTGACCGCTGCGAATTCCCCAAATGTGGGAATCTCGACTGCATAATTTGTGGTAGTGGGGGACTGCGTTCGCGCTCTCCCTGATTATAGTGTTGAAGAAAATGTCAAAGACAACCTGGCTACAGCTTGCATGTGTGGCAGCTTCTTTGCTCCAGGAAAGACTTTCTGGTGTCAATGTCCTTCCTTTGGGCTCTAAATATCTCTGTCCCTTGCAGTGAGCCTCACTCTGCGTGCCACGCTCCAGAGCCAAGGCAAGTTCAATTTGTCACCTTTAGCTTCTCTGGCATAGAGTCCAAAAAAGGATCTGCTGCTGGTGTGCTGCAGTTTCTGCCCTCAAATGAAACCATTTGTTGTTGTTTCGAGATGCGTCTGTGTTTGTTTTTCGACAAGGCAGGAGATGGTGCACCGTTCCCGGAGGCGCTGCAATACCGGGTCGATGCGGGAGTGAACGGGGCAAGCCCCTCTTTCGGCTCCCAGTGCTAAAAATCCATTTAATATATAGTCCCCGTATAGGGGACGTATCAGATATTAAACTGATTAAGAACAGATACTACACTTGATCTTAGCCAAAAGGCCGAGAAGCGATGACCCTTAACGTTTGCTGCAGGAGATGACTCGTTGCGCAGTCACCGCCGGTCTTGGTGCGGCTCTTTTGACCTGGCATAAGAGAGGCGCTGCGTAACTGGGTTAACCCTAACCCTAACCCTTTTCTTGTCTTTCACAAACTCAGAATGCTCAGCCAAACGGCCAAGCCTACCAAAAATAGGTTGAACTCGTAGGTGTTCCTCTCCACGGAAGTCTTTAGTAAAAGGCGAAAGATTATACGCTTTGAAGAGAAACCAGAGTAATTGTGGAGGCCGTCCTCGAGAACAGACAGCACCGCAGTTGTCCCAGTCCAATCCCTCGCGGTGACCTGACTTGGCTTTTCCACCTCCAGGCCACACCCTTTCCCCAGCTGCGCTCGAGCTGCGCGAGCATGGTTCATGGCTCTCACCTGTGGCTTCTTTGGCATTGAGTCCAAAAAAAGACCCTGCTGCTGTGCTGCAGTTTGTGCCCCCGATTGGAACCTATTTCTATTTCAAGCCTTATCTGTCTTTAAGGCTTAGGGTTAAATGTGGTTGATGGGCCGCGTTGGCCGGCTCCAGAGGCAGGAACCGCCACGCCGTGTCCTTTGTCGTTGCAAGAGTCCCCTGCCTCTGACCCCATCCAACTCATACTTACCTGGCAGGGGAGATACCATGATCACCAAGGTGGTTCACCCAGGGCGAGGCTCGGCCATTGCACCCCGGCTATGCTGACCGCTGCGAATTCCCCAAATGTGGGAATCTCGACTGCATAATTTGTGGTAGTGGGGGACTGCGTTCGCGCTCTCCCTGATTATAGTGTTGAAGAAAATGTCAAAGACAACCTGGCTACAGCTTGCATGTGTGGCAGCTTCTTTGCTCCAGGAAAGACTTTCTGGTGTCAATGTCCTTCCTTTGGGCTCTAAATATCTCTGTCCCTTGCAGTGAGCCTCACTCTGCGTGCCACGCTCCAGAGCCAAGGCAAGTTCAATTTGTCACCTTTAGCTTCTCTGGCATAGAGTCCAAAAAGGATCTGCTGCTGGTGTGCTGCAGTTTCTGCCCTCAAATGAAACCATTTGTTGTTGTTTCGAGATGCGTCTGTGTTGTTTTTCGACAAGGCAGGAGATGGGTGCACCGTTCCCGGAGGCGCTGCAATACCGGGTCGATGCGTGGAGTGAACGGGGCAAGCCCCTCTTTCGGCTCCCAGTGCTAAAAATCCATTTAATATATAGTCCCCGTATAGGGGACGTATCAGATATTAAACTGATAAGAACAGATACTACACTTGATCTTAGCCAAAAAGGCCGAGAAGCGATGACCCTTAACGTTTGCTGCAGGAGACGGACTCGTTGCGCAGTCACCGCCGGTCTTGGTGCGGCTCTTTTGACCTGGCATAAGAGAGGCGCTGCGTAACTGGGTTAACCTAACCCTAACCCTTTTCTTGTCTTTCACAAACTCAGAATGCTCAGCCAAACGGCCAAGCCTACCAAAAATAGGTTGAACTCGTAGGTGTTCCTCTCCACGGAAGTCTTTAGTAAAAGGCGAAAGACTTATACGCTTTGAAGAGAAACCAGAGTAATTGTGGAGGCGTCCTCGAGAACAGACAGCACCGCAGTTGTCCCAGTCCAATCCCTCGCGGTGACC
Source organism: Trematomus loennbergii (assembly GCA_012861695.1). Classification (NCBI taxonomy): domain Eukaryota; kingdom Metazoa; phylum Chordata; class Actinopteri; order Perciformes; family Nototheniidae; genus Trematomus; species Trematomus loennbergii. The sequence continues at coordinate 3,294 of JAAOOA010003416.1, read as the reverse complement.
CTGACTTGGCTTTTCCACCTCCCAGGCCAACACCCTTTCCCCCAGCTGCGCTCGAGCTGCGCGAGCATGGTTCATGGCTCTCACCTGTGGTTCTTTGGCATTGAGTCCAAAAAAGACCCCTGCTGCTGTGCTGCAGTTTGTGCCCCCGATTGGAACCTTTTCTATTTCAAGCCTTATCTGTCTTTAAGGCTTAGGGTTAAATGTGGGTTGATGGGCCGCGTTGGCGGCTCAGAGGCAGGAACCGCCACGCCGTGTCCTTTGTCGTTGCAAGAGTCCCCTGCCTCTGACCCATCCAACTCATACTTACCTGGCAGGGGAGATACCATGATCACCAAGGTGGTTCACCCAGGGCGAGGCTCGGCCATTGCACCCGGCTATGCTGACCGCTGCGAATTCCCCAAATGTGGGAATCTCGACTGCATAATTTGTGGTAGTGGGGGACTGCGTTCGCGCTTCCCCTGATTATAGTGTTGAAGAAAATGTCAAAGACAACCTGGCTACAGCTTGCATGTGTGGCAGCTTCTTTGCTCCAGGAAAGACTTCTGGTGTCAATGTCCTTCCTTTGGGCTCTAAATATCTCTGTCCCTTGCAGTGAGGCCTCACTCTGCGTGCCACGCTCCAGAGCCAAGGCAAGTTCAATTTGTCACCTTTAGCTTCTCTGGCATAGAGTCCAAAAAAGGATCTGCTGCTGGGTGCTGCAGTTTCTGCCCTCAAATGAAACCTTTGTTGTGTTTCGAGATGCGTCTGTGTTTGTTTTTCGACAAGGCAGGAGATGGGTGCACCGTTCCCGGAGGCGCTGCAATACCGGGTCGATGCGTGAGTGAACGGGGCAAGCCCCTCTTTCGGCTCCCAGTGCTAAAAATCCATTTAATATATAGTCCCCGTATAGGGGACGTATCAGATATTAAACTGATAAGAACAGATACTACACTTGATCTTAGCCAAAAGGCCGAGAAGCGATGACCCTTAACGTTTGCTGCAGGAGACGGACTCGTTGCGCAGTCACCGCCGGTCTTGGTGCGGCTCTTTGACCTGGCATAAGAGAGGCGCTGCGTAACTGGGTTAACCCTAACCCTAACCCTTTTCTGTCTTTCACAAACTCAGAATGCTCAGCCAAACGGCCAAGCCTACCAAAAATAGGTGAACTCGTAGGTGTTCCTCTCCACGGAAGTCTTTAGAAAAGGCGAAAGACTTATACGCTTTGAAGAGAAACCAGAGTAATTGTGGAGGCCGTCCTCGAGAACAGACAGCACCGCAGTTGTCCCAGTCCAATCCCTCGCGGTGACCCTGACTTGGCTTTCCACCTCAGGCCACACCCTTTCCCCAGCTGCGCTCGAGCTGCGCGAGCATGGTTCATGGCTCTACCTGTGGCTTCTTTGGCATTGAGTCCAAAAAAGACCCCTGCTGCTGTGCTGCAGTTTGTGCCCCCGATTGGAACCTATTTCTATTTCAAGCCTTATCTGTCTTTAAGGCTTAGGTTAAAGTGGTTGATGGGCCGCGTTGGCCGGCTCAGAGGCAGGAACCGCCACGCCGTGTCCTTTGTCGTTGCAAGAGTCCCTGCCTCTGACCCATCCAACTCATACTTACCTGGCAGGGGAGATACCATGATCACCAAGGTGGTTCACCCAGGGCGAGGCTCGGCCATTGCACCCCGGCTATGCTGACCGCTGCGAATTCCCCAAATGTGGGAATCTCGACTGCATAATTTGTGGTAGTGGGGGACTGCGTTCGCGCTCTCCCCTGATTATAGTGTTGAAGAAAATGTCAAAGACAACCTGGCTACAGCTTGCATGTGTGGCAGCTTCTTTGCTCCAGGAAAGACTTTCTGGTGTCAATGTCCTTCCTTTGGCTCTAAATATCTCTGTCCCTTGCAGTGAGCCTCACTCTGCGTGCCACGCTCCAGAGCCAAGGCAAGTTCAATTTGTCACCTTTAGCTTCTCTGGCATAGAGTCCAAAAAAGGATCTGCTGCTGGTGTGCTGCAGTTTCTGCCCTCAAATGAAACCATTTGTTGTTGTTTCGAGATGCGTCTGTGTTTGTTTTTCGACAAGGCAGGAGATGGGTGCACCGTTCCCGGAGGCGCTGCAATACCGGGTCGATGCGTGGAGTGAACGGGGCAAGCCCCTCTTTCGGCTCCCAGTGCTAAAAATCCATTTAATATATAGTCCCCGTATAGGGGACGTATCAGATATTAAACTGATAAGAACAGATACTACACTTGATCTTAGCCAAAGGCCGAGAAGCGATGACCCTTAACGTTTGCTGCAGGAGACGGACTCGTTGCGCAGTCACCGCCGGTCTTGGTGCGGCTCTTTTGACCTGGCATAAGAGAGGCGCTGCGTAACTGGGTTAACCCTAACCCTAACCCTTTTCTTGTCTTTCACAAACTCAGAATGCTCAGCCAAACGGCCAAGCCTACCAAAAATAGGTTGAACTCGTAGGTGTTCCTCTCCACGGAAGTCTTTAGTAAAAGGCGAAAGACTTATACGCTTTGAAGAGAAACCAGAGTAATTGTGGAGGCCGTCTCGAGAACAGACAGCACCGCAGTTGTCCAGTCCAATCCTCGCGGGACCCTGACTTGGCTTTTCCACCTCCCAGGCCACACCCTTTCCCCAGCTGCGCTCGAGCTGCGCGAGCATGGTTCATGGCTCTCACCTGTGGCTTCTTTGGCATTGAGTCCAAAAAAGACCCCTGCTGCTGTGCTGCAGTTTGTGCCCCGATTGGAACCTATTTCTATTTCAAGCCTTATCTGTCTTTAAGGCTTAGGTTAAATGTGGTTGATGGGCCGCGTTGGCCGGCTCAGAGGCAGGAACCGCCACGCCGTGTCCTTTGTCGTTGCAAGAGTCCCCTGCCTCTGACCCATCCAATCATACTTACCTGGCAGGGGAGATACCATGATCACCAAGGTGGTTCACCCAGGGCGAGGCTCGACCATTGCACCCTGGCTATGCTGACCGCTGCGAATTCCCCAAATGTGGGAATCTCGACTGCATAATTTGTGGTAGTGGGGGACTGCGTTCGCGCTCTCCCCTGATTATAGTGTTGAAGAAAATGTCAAAGACAACCTGGCTACAGCTTGCATGTGTGGCAGCTTCTTTGCTCCAGGAAAGACTTTCTGGTGTCAATGTCCTTCCTTTGGGCTCTAAATATCTCTGTCCCTTGCAGTGAGCCTCACTCTGCGTGCCACGCTCCAGAGCCAAGGCAAGTTCAATTTGTCACCTTTAGCTTCTCTGGCATAGAGTCCAAAAAAGGATCTGCTGCTGGTGTGCTGCAGTTTCTGCCCTCAAATGAAACCA
>JAAOOA010003415.1:0-14812 GCA_012861695.1 Trematomus loennbergii | reverse complement strand
AAACCAGCACTTTAAGTCATGCTAATGGTTATCCATCCATCAAACCAGCACTTTAAGTCATGCTAATGGTTATCAATCCATCAACCCAGCACTTTAAGTCATGCTAATGGTTATCAATCCATCAAACCAGCACTTTAAGTCATGCTAATGGTTATCCATCCATCAAAACCACACTTTGAGTCATGCTAATGGTTATCAATCCATCAAACCAGCACTTTAAGTCATGCTAATGGTTATCCATCCATCAAACCAGCACTTTGAGTCATGCTAATGGTTATCAATCCATCAAACCAGCACTTTGTCCAGTAGCTTCAACACCAGTAATAACAGTCAGCGTTTTGCTAAAGGAACCTAGAAAAGTGTTCATTTTCCAGAGTTAGACACAGCCAAAGTGACAAACACTGTACATTTTCCAGCAAATAGACAGAGCCTTGTTAGAAATACTACATTTTCTGGCCATTTGTGCCATAAAAGCAAGAAAAACATGCTCATAAATCCGTCTGAGGTTTCTTTCAGTGAGGATCAATAAACATGGCGGTGTTACATGTGATCTGTTTGTGTTTTCAGGCGGTGGGAGGGAACATCATGACGGCCAGCCCCATATCGGACCTCAACCCTGTGTTCATGGCAGCTGGCTGCAAACTCACGCTGGTGGACAAAGGTAACACGTGCCACACACAACACACACACACACACACACACACACCACACACACACACACACACACACACACACACACACACACACACACACACAACACACACACACCACACACACACACACACACCACACAACACACACACACACACACACACACACACACACACACACACACACACACACACACACACATACACACACACACACACACACACACACATTTTCCTGGAATCTGTGTTTTTATAGAGATCAGAGTCCACTGAAGGAACACACACACACAACACACACACACACACACACTGCAGGTCATCCTCTCACTCCCTGACTGCGTGACATTTGTTTTGACAGGTGTAAGATCAGGTTTTTTTACCAAAACACAATCAGATGAAGTGATGAGGATTATCACAGGGTCATGGTGTGACCTCTCAAAGTGCTGAGTCACTCTCTGACTATGAACTCTCATTATATCAGTAATAAGTTAGTATAAAGCATATACACCTGAACATCAGCAGGAGAGGACTCTTTAAAGTAGAGACACTACATACTGATATACACCTGAACATCAGCAGGAGAGGACTCTTTAAAGTAGAGACACTACATACTGATATACACCTGAACATCAGCAGGAGAGGACTCTTTAAAGTAGAGACACTACATACTGATATACACCTGAACATCAGCAGGAGAGGACTCTTTAAAGTAGAGACACTACATACTGATATACACCTGAACATCAGCAGGAGAGGACTCTTTAAAGTAGAGACACTACATACTGATATACACCTGAACATCAGCAGGAGAGGACTCTTTAAAGTAGAGACACTACATACTGATATACACCTGAACATCAGCAGGAGAGGACTCTTTAAAGTAGAGACACTACATACTGATATACACCTGAACATCAGCAGGAGAGGACTCTTTAAAGTAGAGACACTACATACTGATATACACCTGAACATCAGCAGGAGAGGACTCTTTAAAGTAGAGACACTACATACTGATATACACCTGAACATCAGCAGGAGAGGACTCTTTAAAGTAGAGACACTACATACTGATATACACCTGAACATCAGCAGGAGAGGACTCTTTAAAGTAGAGACACTACATACTGATATACACCTGAACATCAGCAGGAGAGGACTCTTTAAAGTAGAGACTCTACATACTGATATACACCTGAACATCAGCAGGAGAGGACTCTTTAAAGTAGAGACACTACATACTGATATACATCTGAACATCAGCAGGAGAGGACTCTTTAAAGTAGAGACACTACATACTGATATACACCTGAACATCAGCAGGAGAGGACTCTTTAAAGTAGAGACACTACATACTGATATACACCTGAACATCAGCAGGAGAGGACTCTTTAAAGTAGAGACACTACATACTGATATACACCTGAACATCAGCAGGAGAGGACTCTTTAAAGTAGAGACACTACATACTGATATACACCTGAACATCAGCAGGAGAGGACTCTTTAAAGTAGAGACACTACATACTGATATACACCTGAACATCAGCAGGAGAGGACTCTTTAAAGTAGAGACACTACATACTGAATACACCTGAACATCAGCAGGAGAGGACTCTTTAAAGAAGAGACACTACATACTGATATACACCTGAACATCAGCAGGAGAGGACTCTTTAAAGTAGAGACACTACATACTGATATACACCTGAACATCAGCAGGAGAGGACTCTTTAAAGTAGAGACACTACATACTGATATACACCTGAACATCAGCAGGAGAGGACTCTTTAAAGAAGAGACACTACATACTGATATACACCTGAACATCAGCAGGAGAGGACTCTTTAAAGTAGAGACACTACATACTGATATACACCTGAACATCAGCAGGAGAGGACTCTTTAAAATAGAGACACTACATACTGATATACACCTGAACATCAGCAGGAGAGGACTCTTTAAAGTAGAGACACTACATACTGATATACACCTGAACATCAGCAGGAGAGGACTCTTTAAAGTAGAGACACTACATACTGATATACACCTGAACATCAGCAGGAGAGGACTCTTTAAGAGTCTTTCAACACATCAGGGGAGTTTGTATGAACAGTTGTTGCCCTTTGACCCTCAGACGGCAGCAGGGAGGTTCAGATGGACGACAGCTTCTTCACCGGCTACAGGAAGACCATTCTGCGCCCGCAGGAGATCCTGCTGTCCATCCTCATCCCGTACAGCAAGAAGGTAGAAACCATCACATGTGATCTTTACAGCCTCCTCTGGGACCCAAAGCATGCTCTGACTGAGAAGATGAACTGCTACCATCTGATGGAGATCACTACAGTCAGCCTGAAGCATCCTCTGTGCTCCAGTCAGCAAGGAGCATCCTCTGTGCTCCAGTCAGCCCTGAAGCATCCTCTGTGCTCAGTCAGCAAGGAGCATCCTCTGTGCTCCAGTCAGCAAGGAGCATTCCTCTGTGCTCCAGTCAGCCTGAAGCATCCTCTGTGCTCCAGTCAGCAAGGAGCATCCTCTGTGCTCCAGTCAGCCTGAAGCATCCTCTGTGCTCCAGTCAGCCTGAAGCATCCTCTGTGCTCCAGTCAGCCTGAAGCATCCTCTGTGCTCCAGTCAGTCTGAAGCATCCTCTGTGCTCCAGTCAGCCTGAAGCATCCTCTGTGCTCCAGTCAGTCTGAAGCATCCTCTGTGCTCCAGTCAGCCTGAAGATCCTCTGTGCTCCAGTCAGCCTGAAGCATCTTGTGCTCCAGTCAGTCTGAAGCATCCTCTGTGCTCCAGTCAGTCTGAAGCATCCTCTGTGCTCCAGTCAGTCTGAAGCATCCTCGGTGCTCCAGTCAGCAAGGAGCATTCAGACTTCATCAACCATTAAAGTATTATCCTATCGTATTTATCTCCTCAGAATCAGTTCGTGTCGGCCTTCAAACAGTCTCCTCGGCGTGAGGACGACATCAGCGTCGTGACGGCAGCGATGAGCGTCGTCTTCTCCTCAGGGACGGACATCGTGAGGAGCTGAGGCTGAGCTATGGAGGCATGGCGGCCACTACCAAACTGGCCATGAAGACGGGGAAAAACTGCTGGGAAGGTAAGAGAAGGAGTGAAGTCAGGAAGTCAGGTGATCAATAACTCATGATAGGTAGGCAAGGCAAGTTTACTTATATAGCCCGTTTTTAGGGCAATTCAAAGTGCTTTACAAAATGAAAGACAATAAAAGCAGATCAGATCACATCAGATCAGATCACATCACATCACATCACATCACATCAGATCACATCAGATCAGATCACATCACATCAGATCACATCACATCAGATCAGATCACATCACATCACATCACATCAGATTACATCACATCAGATCACATCACATTACATCAGATCACATCACATCAGATCACATCACATCACATCAGATCACATCAGATCACATCACATCAGATCAGATCACATCAGATCACATCACATCAGATCACATCAGATCACATCACATCAGATCACATCACATCAGATCACATCAGATCACATCAGATCACATCACATCAGATCACATCACATCAGATCAGATCACATCACATCAGATCACATCACATCAGATCACATCACATCAGATCACATCAGATCACATCACATCAGATCACATCACATCAGATCACATCAGATCACATCACATCAGATCACATCACAGATCACATCACATCAGATCACATCAGATCACATCACATCACATCACATCAGATCACATCACATCAGATCACATCACATCAGATCACATCACATCAGATCACATCAGATCAGATCACATCACATCAGATCACATCACATCAGATCACATCACATCAGATCACATCAGATCACATCACATCAGATCACATCACATCACATCACATCAGATCACACATCAGATCACATCACATCAGATCACATCAGATCACATCACATCAGATCACATCACATCAGATCACATCAGATCACATCAGATCACATCACATCAGATCACATCACATCAGATCAGATCACATCACATCAGATCACATCACATCAGATCACATCAGATCACATCACATCAGATCACATCGATCACATCAGATCACATCACATCAGATCACATCACATCAGATCACATCACATCACATCACATCAGATCAGATCACATCAGATCACATCACATCAGATCACATCAGATCACATCACATCACATCAGATCAGATCAGATCACATCAGATCACATCACATCACATCAGATCACATCACATCAGATCAGATCACATCAGATCACATCACATCAGATCACATCAGATCACATCACATCAGATCACATCAGATCACATCACATCAGATCACATCACATCACATCACATCAGATCACATCACATCACATCAGATCACATCAGATCACATCACATCACATCAGATCAGATCACATCACATCAGATCACATCAGATCAGATCACATCAGATCACATCACATCACATCAGATCACATCAGATCACATCAGATCACATCAGATCACATCAGATCAGATCAGATCACATCAGATCACATCACATCACATCAGATCACATCAGATCACATCACATCAGATCACATCAGATCAGATCACATCACATCAGATCAGATCACATCAGATCAGATCACATCACATCACATCAGATCACATCAGATCACATCACATCAGATCACATCAGATCACATCAGATCACATCACATCAGATCACATCACATCACATCAGATCACATCACATCACATCAGATCACATCAGATCAGATCACATCAGATCAGATCACATCAGATCACATCACATCAGATCAGATCACATCAGATCAGATCACATCAGATCACATCACATCAGATCACATCACATCAGATCACATCAGATCACATCAGATCACATCACATCAGATCACATCAGATCACATCAAATCACATCACATCAGATCACATCAGATCAGATCAGATCACATCACATCACATCAGATCAGATCACATCAGATCACATCAGATCACATCACATCAGATCACATCACATCACATCACATCAGATCACATCAGATCACATCACATCCGATCACATCAGATCACATCACATCACATCAGATCAGATCAGATCACATCAGATCACATCAGATCACATCACATCAGATCACATCACATCACATCAGATCACATCACATCACATCACATCAGATCACATCAGATCAGATCACATCACATCACATCAGATCACATCACATCACATCACATCAGATCACATCAGATCACATCACATCACATCAGATCACATCAGATCACATCACATCAGATCAGATCACATCAGATCACATCACATCACATCAGATCACATCAGATCACATCAGATCACATCACATCAGATCACATCACATCAGATCACATCACATCACATCAGATCACATCACATCACATCACATCAGATCACATCACATCAGATCACATCACATCACATCAGATCACATCACATCACATCAGATCAGATCAGATCACATCACATCAGATCACATCACATCAGATCACATCACAACATCACATCAGATCACATCACATCAGATCACATCACATCACATCACATCAGATCACATCACATCACATCAGATCAGATCACATCAGATCACATCACATCAGATCACATCAGATCACATCACATCAGATCACATCACATCAGATCACATCACATCAGATCACATCACATCAGATCACATCAGATCAGATCACATCAGATCAGATCAGATCACATCAGATCAGATCACATCAGATCACATCACATCACATCAGATCACATCACATCACATCAGATCACATCACATCAGATCACATCACATCAGATCACATCAGATCACATCAGATCACATCACATCAGATCACATCACATCAGATCACATCACATCACATCAGATCACATCAGATCAGATCACATCAGATCAGATCACATCAGATCACAACATCAGATCAGATCACATCAGATCACATCACATCAGATCACATCAGATCACATCAGATCACATCAGATCACATCACATCAGATCAGATCACATCACATCAGATCACATCACATCAGATCACATCAGATCACATCACATCAGATCAGATCACATCACATCAGATCACATCACATCAGATCACATCAGATCACATCACATCACATCACATCACATCAGATCACATCACATCAGATCACATCACATCACATCACATCACATCAGATCACATCACATCACATCAGATCACATCACATCAGATCACATCACATCACATCACATCACATCAAATCAGATCACATCACATCACATCAGATCAGATCAAATCAGATCACATCACATCACATCAGATCACATCACATCAGATCACATCAGATCACATCACATCAGATCAGATCAGATCACATCACATCACATCACATCAATCAGATCACATCAGATCAGATCACATCACATCACATCAGATCACATCAGATCACATCACATCAGATCACATCAGATCACATCACATCACATCACATCAGATCACATCAGATCACATCAGATCACATCACATCACATCCGATCACATCAGATCACATCACATCAGATCAGATCAGATCACATCAGATCACATCAGATCACATCACATCAGATCACATCAGATCACATCAGATCACATCAGATCAGATCACATCACATCACATCAGATCAGATCACATCAGATCACATCAGATCAGATCAGATCACATCAGATCAGATCACATCAGATCACATCAGATCACATCAGATCACATCACATCACATCAGATCACATCAGATCACATCACATCAGATCACTCACATCAGATCAGATCACATCACATCAGATCACATCAGATCAGATCACATCAGACACATCACATCACATCACATCAGATCACATCAGATCACATCACATCACATCAGATCACATCACATCAGATCACATCAGATCAGATCACATCACATCACATCAGATCAGATCACATCAGATCACATCAGATCAGATCAGATCACATCACATCAGATCAGATCACATCAGATCACATCAGATCACATCAGATCAGATCACATCACATCACATCACATCAGATCACATCAGATCACATCACATCAGATCACATCACATCAGATCACATCAGATCACATCACATCACATCACATCAGATCACATCAGATCAGATCACATCAGATCACATCAGATCACATCACATCACATCAGATCACATCAGATCAGATCACATCAGATCACATCAGATCACATCAGATCACATCACATCAGATCACATCACATCACATCACATCAGATCACAATCAGATCACATCACATCAGATCACATCAGATCACATCAGATCACATCACATCACATCAGATCACATCAGATCACATCACATCACATCAGATCACATCAGATCACATCAGATCACATCACATCACATCAGATCACATCAGATCAGATCACATCAGATCACATCAGATCACATCACATCACATCAGATCACATCACATCACATCACATCAGATCACATCAGATCACATCACATCAGATCACATCACATCACATCACATCAGATCACATCAGATCAAATCAGATCACATCACATCAGATCACATCACATCACATCAGATCACATCACATCAGATCACATCACATCACATCAGATCACATCAGATCACATCAGATCACATCACATCAGATCACATCACATCAGATCAGATCACATCAGATCACATCAGATCACATCAGATCACATCACATCAGATCAGATCACATCAGATCAGATCACATCAGATCACATCAGATCACATCACATCAGATCACATCACATCAGATCACATCAGATCACATCACATCAGATCACATCAGATCACATCAGATCAGATCACATCACATCACATCAGATCACATCAGATCACATCACATCAGATCACATCACATCACATCAGATCACATCAGATCACATCACATCAGATCACATCAGATCACATCAGATCAGATCACATCAGATCACATCAGATCACATCAGATCACATCACATCAGATCACATCAGATCACATCACATCAGATCACATCAGATCACATCACATCAGATCACATCACATCACATCACATCAGATCACATCACATCACATCAGATCAGATCATCAGATCAGATCAGATCACATCAGATCAGATCACATCAGATCACATCAGATCACATCAGATCACATCACATCACATCAGATCACATCAGATCACATCACATCAGATCACATCACATCAGATCAGATCACATCACATCAGATCACATCAGATCAGATCACATCAGATCACATCACATCACATCAGATCACATCAGATCACATCACATCACATCAGATCACATCACATCAGATCACATCAGATCAGATCACATCACATCACATCAGATCAGATCACATCAGATCACATCAGATCAGATCAGATCACATCACATCAGATCAGATCACATCAGATCACATCAGATCACATCAGATCAGATCACATCACATCACATCACATCAGATCACATCAGATCACATCACATCAGATCACATCACATCAGATCACATCAGATCACATCACATCACATCACATCAGATCACATCAGATCAGATCACATCAGATCACATCAGATCACATCACATCACATCAGATCACATCAGATCAGATCACATCAGATCACATCAGATCACATCAGATCACATCACATCAGATCACATCACATCACATCACATCAGATCACATCAGATCACATCACATCAGATCACATCAGATCACATCAGATCACATCACATCACATCAGATCACATCAGATCACATCACATCACATCAGATCACATCAGATCACATCAGATCACATCACATCACATCAGATCACATCAGATCAGATCACATCAGATCACATCAGATCACATCACATCACATCAGATCACATCACATCACATCACATCAGATCACATCAGATCACATCACATCAGATCACATCACATCACATCACATCAGATCACATCAGATCACATCAGATCACATCACATCAGATCACATCACATCACATCAGATCACATCACATCAGATCACATCACATCAGATCACATCAGATCACATCAGATCACATCACATCAGATCACATCACATCAGATCAGATCACATCAGATCACATCAGATCACATCAGATCACATCACATCAGATCAGATCACATCAGATCAGATCACATCAGATCACATCAGATCACATCACATCAGATCACATCACATCAGATCACATCAGATCACATCACATCAGATCACATCAGATCACATCAGATCAGATCACATCACATCACATCAGATCACATCAGATCACATCACATCAGATCACATCACATCACATCAGATCACATCAGATCACATCACATCAGATCACATCAGATCACATCAGATCAGATCACATCAGATCACATCAGATCACATCAGATCACATCACATCAGATCACATCAGATCACATCACATCAGATCACATCAGATCACATCACATCAGATCACATCAGATCACATCAGATCACATCACATCAGATCACATCAGATCACATCAGATCACATCAGATCACATCACATCAGATCACATCACATCACATCACATCAGATCACATCAGATCACATCACATCACATCAGATCACATCAGATCACATCACATCAGATCACATCAGATCACATCAGATCACATCACATCAGATCACATCACATCAGATCACATCAGATCACATCACATCACATCAGATCACATCAGATCACATCAGATCACATCACATCAGATCACATCACATCACATCAGATCACATCAGATCACATCACATCAGATCACATCAGATCACATCAGATCACATCACATCAGATCACATCACATCAGATCACATCACATCACATCAGATCACATCACATCATCACATCACATCAGATCACATCACATCACATCACATCACATCACATCAGATCACATCAGATCACATCACATCAGATCACATCACATCACATCAGATCACATCACATCAGATCACATCACATCACATCAGATCACATCAGATCACATCACATCACATCAGATCACATCAGATCACATCACATCAGATCACATCACATCAGATCACATCACATCACATCACATCACATCACATCAGATCACATCACATCACATCACATCACATCAGATGGAGCTTTATGAATCCCTGTGGGGGAACTCAGGAGTTGAACAGCAACAGGGAGAGAATGAGAAACATTAATACAATTAGAGATCAAAGCAAAGCTACAGTGTCTATATAATAATCCTCTATCTTTGGTAGGCCTTGGGGGAGGAGCTCCTGCAGGAAGCTTGCTCCTCATTGGCCGAGGAGATGAGCCTCGACCCCTCTGCGCCCGGCGGCATGGGACGTATCGGCGAACTTTGACCCTGAGTCTGTTCTATAAATTCTACCTGACGGTTCTCCAGAAGCTCAGAGATCAGGGGGTGAAGGGGGAGGAGCTTCAGTCTGAATACCTGAGTGCATCAGAGATCTTTCACCCAGAGACCCCCTGCAGTGCTCAGATCTACCAGGTACAGGGGGCTCTGACAACTAAACAATTACAGAATCATTTAAAGGTCACCTATTGTGCAAAATCCTCTTCGTCATGTCTCTTCTTCATCAACATGTCTCCCCTCTTCTTCATGTCTCTTTACATCAACATGTGTCCCCTCTTCTTCATGTCTCTTCTACATCAACATGTGTCCCCTCTTCTTCATGTCTCTTCATCACATGTGTCCCCTCTTCTTCATGTCTCTTCTACATCAACATGTGTCCCCTCTTCTTCATGTCTCTTCTACATCAACATGTGTCCCCTCTTCTTCATGTCTCTTCTACATCAACATGTGTCCCCTCTTCTTCATGTCTCTTCTACATCAACATGTGTCCCCTCTTCTTCATGTCTCTTCTCATCAACATGTGTCCCCTCTTCTTCATGTCTCTTCTACATCAACATGTGTCCCCTCTTCTTCATGTCTCTTCTACATCAACATGTGTCCCCTCTTCTTCATGTCTCTTCTACATCAACATGTGTCCCCTCTTCTTCATGTCTCTTCTACATCAACATGTGTCCCCTCTTCTTCATGTCTCTTCTTCATCAACATGTGTCCCCTCTTCTTCATGTCTCTTCTTACATCAACATGTGTCCCCTCTTCTTCATGTCTCTTCTACATCAACATGTGTCCCTCTTCTTCATGTCTCTTCTACATCAACATGTGTCCCCTTTCTTCATGTCTCTTCTACATCAACATGTGTCCCTCTTCTTCATGTCTCTTCTACATCAACATGTGTCCCCTCTTCTTCATGTCTCTTCTACATCAACATGTGCCCTCTTCTTCATGTCTCTTCTACATCAACATGTGTCCCCTCTTCTTCATGTCTCTTCTCATCAACATGTGTCCCCTCTGTGGAAAGAGACTCTGAAAGTTTCAGGAACAAAGATTCTCTCTCTTTTTGATCCATTTCTATAAAAACCTGTCTGAAAATGAGCTGATCAGATTTTGGCCACTTTATGATGTCATAACGATGTTTTGTCTTGTGTAACCATTAGCCAATCAGCAACCAAGGTAACCCCCCCCCCTTATCACCTGAATCTCCTCCTAGAGCACCATTGAGTTCTTTGTAACCAAATCTCTCTCAGAGGGGCGTGGGGAGGGGCTCCTTATTTTCATCTAAAGTAACAGACAGAGAATCAGCACTTTGGAAACAGGGCTGAAACAGAGGGGATTATGGGTAATGCTGCAATGATCTGTTTGGTGTTTCAGCCAATCAGAGACAGGCTCTGGATATATCTGAGACCTATAATATATGCCTAAAAACAGTATAATAGGAGACCTTTAAATCCACTGTAACGCCCCCTGTGTCCTGCAGGCGGTGCCAGAGGGCGGAGCCTGGAGGACGTGGTGGGACGTCCCATGATGCACCTCTCTGCGCTGCAGCAGGCGACCGGCGAGGCTCTGTACTGCGACGACGTACCGCTGTACGAGAACGAGCTCTACCTGGCGTTCATTACCAGCACAAAGGCACACGCTAACATCATGTAAGCTCTTCCCACAACTGGTAACTAGGAGTTAACTAACTATGAAGTTTAAAGTGTGTACTAGTGACAAAATGCTAACGGGGAGGCGGGACATACGCCTTGTTGAGGCTTCCTATTGGTTCTCCAGTTAAAAATGACCAATCATGTTGAGCACTAGTTCCGACAACACCGCAACACTCTGAATAGTGCACTAGTTGTTCATAGGTTACCTCATTGAGCTTCATTAACTAATTCATTAATTGTTTACTAGTAGACATCTCTGCTTACTAGATAACACCGAACACAGCTCGTTATTTAACTAGTTAAGTCAACAAAAACTCAGATTATTTAACTACTGAGTGTTTTCAAGAGTTTATTAACAAGTGTGTTTTCAAGAGTTAACAAGTTGAGTGAACTAGTTGAGAGTTAACTAACCCGGTCTCAGCTCTTAGAACTCTCTCTAGTTGAGTTAACTAACCCGTGTCTCAGCTCTATAGACTCTTCTCTAGTTGAGTTAACTAACCCGTGTCTCAGCTCTATAGACTCTTCTCTAGTTGAGAGATAACTAACCCGTGTCTCAGCTCTATAGACTCTTCTCTAGTTGAGTTAACTAACCCGTGTCTCAGCTCTATAGACTTCTCTAGTTGAGATAACTAACCCGTGTCTCAGCTCTATAGACTCTCTCTAGTTGAGAGATAACTAACCCGTGTCTCAGCTCTATAGACTCTTCTCTAGTTGAGAGATAACTAACCCGTGTCTCAGCTCTATAGACTCTTCTCTAGTTGAGTTAACTAACCCGTGTCTCAGCTCTATAGACTCCTCTCTAGTTGAGATAACTAACCCGTGTCTCAGCTCTATAGACTCTTCTCTAGTTGAGAGATAACTAACCCGTGTCTCAGCTCTATAGACTCTTCTCTAGTTGAGAGATAACTAACCCGTGTCTCAGCTCTATAGACTCTCTCTAGTTGAGAGTTAACTAACCCGTGTCTCAGCTCTATAGACTCTCTCTATTGAGAGTTAACTAACCCGTGTCTCAGCTCTATAGACTCTTCTCTAGTTGAGAGTTAACTAACCCGTGTCTCAGCTCTATAGACTCTTCTCTAGTTGAGAGTTAACTAACCCGTGTCTCAGCTCTATAGACTCCTCTCTAGTTGAGAGTTAACTAACCCGTGTCTCAGCTCTATAGACTCTTCTCTAGTTGAGAGTTAACTAACCCGTGTCTCAGCTCTATAGACTCTTCTCTAGTTGAGAGTTAACTAACCCGTGTCTCAGCTCTATAGACTCTTCTCTAGTTGAGTTAACTAACCCGTGTCTCAGCTCTATAGACTCTTCTCTAGTTGAGAGTTAACTAACCCGTGTCTCAGCTCTATAGACTCTTCTCTAGTTGAGAGTTAACTAACCCGTGTCTCAGCTCTATAGACTCTTCTCTAGTTGAGTTAACTAACCCGTGTCTCAGCTCTATAGACTCTTCTCTAGTTGAGTTAACTAACCCGTGTCTCAGCTCTATAGACTCTTCTCTAGTTGAGAGTTTAACTAACCGTGTCTCAGCTCTATAGACTCTTCTCTAGTTGAGAGTTAACTAACCCGTGTCTCAGCTCTAGACTCTTCTCTAGTGAGTTAACTAACCCGTGTCTCAGCTCTATAGACTCTTCTCTAGTTGAGTTAACTAACCCGTGTCTCAGCTCTATAGACTCCTCTCTAGTTGAGTTAACTAACCCGTGTCTCAGCTCTATAGACTCTTCTCTAGTTGAGTTAACTAACCCGTGTCTCAGCTCTATAGACTCTTCTCTAGTTGAGTTAACTAACCCGTGTCTCAGCTCTATAGACTCTTCTCTAGTTGAGTTAACTAACCCGTGTCTCAGCTCTATAGACTCTTCTCTAGTTGAGTTAACTAACCCGTGTCTCAGCTCTATAGACTCTTCTCTAGTTGAGTTAACTAACCCGTGTCTCAGCTCTATAGACTCCTCTCTAGTTGAGTTAACTAACCCGTGTCTCAGCTCTATAGACCCCTCTCTAGTTGAGAGTTAACTAACCCGTGTCTCAGCTCTATAGACTCCTCTCTAGTTGAGAGTTAACTAACCCGTGTCTCAGCTCTATAGACTCCTCT
>JAAOOA010003414.1:10000-22488 GCA_012861695.1 Trematomus loennbergii | reverse complement strand
GACGATGCGCTGAGGCGCCTTCACCACCCGTTGCAGATCATTTCGCTCTGTGGCTGTGCAGCTGGCGTACCACACAGTGATGCAGCTCGTCAGGATGCTCTCGATGGTCGAACGGTAGAAGTTTACCAGCAGTGTCTGTCGTAGCCTGGCTTTTTTCAGTTTCAGTCGAAAATAAAAGTCGTTGCTGTGCCTTTTTCACCAGGTTTTTTGAGGTGTTGGAGGTCCATGTCAGATGGTTCGACATGCTGACTCCAAGGAACTTGAGGTCCTCCACGCTCTCCACTGCTTCTCCATGTATGTGGACATACACCATACTGATATACCTGAACATCAGCAGGAGAGGACTCTTTAAAGTAGAGACACTACATACATTCATGGCAGTTTAAAATACAAATAAACAAAGAATACAGTTAAACAAAGACTCATTTTTATATTAATATCCCCTCATCACCACCATCTTGTTCATGTTTCCACATCTTCCTTCAGATCCAAAACCAATCAGTGAAATGACTTGCGGAGGAAATGCCATTTCATTATTAATGAGGCTGTGTTTATGCATTTGTTCTGGTTCTGGGTGCTTTCCTGAAGCTGTTTTTGCTCCAAAGAATCTCCGCTTGGGTAAAAGTAAATTATGTTTCTGGTTCCCAAAGAGCCTGATGTGGTTAGACACACTGTGCGCGTGTGTGGTGTGTGGTGTGTGTGTTGTGTGTGTGTGTGTGTGTGTGTGTGTGTGTGTGTGTGTGTGTGTGTGTGTGTGTGTGTGTGTGTGTGTGTGTGTTGTGTGTGTGTGTGTGTGTGTGTGTGTGTGTGTGTGTGTGGTGTGTGTGTGTGTGTGTGTGTGTGTGTGTGTGTGGTGTGTGTGTGTGTGTGTGTGTCATAACAAAAGCACAGAGGGCTCATTCACATGTCTCCTGGATCCAATTTAAGGGGATTTTTACGGGGGTCTTTTGTCTTTCTGCTGCCGGATTGCCCAACATCCTTTCCTCATCCTGTCCTGAACATATTTTTATCCTCATAGTCTTCCACAAGAACCACTTTGGTTCACACTGAACTGTTGGATGGAGTGTGATGACATTTATCATCAGCATTTCAAGTTCCTCAAAAGTCTTCCAACAGGAGAAATGTGCTGCAGCTTCAGAAAGGACACAGATATAAAAACCCAAATGTTCCACATGAAGAAACATCTTCAGCAATTTGACAACACATGCAGCATTTAGAGAACATCAGCAACTTGAGGAAACACGCGCAGCGTTTACTAAACGCTGCAAATACAAAACGCTAAAGAAGCTCAAAACACAACGGAGGCACTAAAAAAATACGCAAACATGTAGCGACCTTGCAGGGCCTCCAAACTGGTACAGGGACACGTGCGGCCGTTTGGATCACACCCACAAAGTTTGAGGGCCATGCACACCTGTTGACCCTATTAACACACTTATGAGATATACACATGGTCACTTCAAATACATAACCACAGGGTCTCCGGTATTTGAAATATACAGGCTCATATCTCGACAATGCCTTGACACAGGAAGCTGATACTTGAACTGTGTCATGCCTCCAGCCCCTGGATTGAGTGTGTCGATTTCCGAGATGATTGGAGAACCTTTACCACAGGTCGTGTAGTGATGTATTTGAGGTGTACTGTCCACATCGCAGACCTGAGATCCTGCTGTCATGTATTTGTACTGTACACTTCAAATACTTAACCGCAGGATCTGGTGTATTTGAAATGTACAAGGTCATATCTCAACAATGCACTGGGACTGGAAGCTCACACTTGAACCGTGTCACGCCTCCAACCCTCGGATTCAGGGGTGTCAAATTGGAGACATTTAGACAATTTCAAATGTTTCCCGCTCTTTTTAAACAAACATGATCTTTCAAATAAATGCTGAAGTGTTGCTCGGATTGCATGAAAATCGCTGCAGCAAGAGATGAAGCAGGCCGAGTGAACAATCCATCGTCACATGCATCGTGGAGATGTGACTGTACATGCATGACTGCAGCTTCTGTCTGAAGTTTAGGGAGAAAAAGGTAGATTTTAGATTGAATAATTAACAGAATAATATTCCATGACATAAAAGGCCATGTCACAATTAACAAGGAAAACTAAATTGTCCTATTATCCTGAAAATCATCAAAATAAAAATATTTTAAATGACACAAAACATATTTAATACACTACAACAAGATAACGTGTTTCCTTTATGTAAAGCAAATAACTTTATCATTAGCACAGAGTTAGGTGGGTTCAGATCAGTGATTTTAATTCTACTTTCAGAATATTTATTTCACTGTTGTTGTGTTTCCTGCTGTTGCAGTCGGCAGGCCTGTATTAATTATTCTGGCAATTAATCAGACCTACTAATTGACCTAACAGAAGCTATTGAGTCTATGTAAGTTTACTGCCAGGCTCGGATCCACCTGGATCAGCAAGGTCTCATCTCTACTAACTTCTGAAGAACCAGGTTCAATTAACTGCTGTTTCTATTCAGACGACGTACTAAATCCGTCTAAGCATCCCATAGGATTCTGGTATCTGTAATGAGGTGTGGCCCTGCCTAAGTGTGAGTGTGGCAGTGGTGCAATCTTACCTTAAAACAGGAGAGGAGAGTGCAGACTTATTTTTGATTTTATTTGAAGAAAATGGTCCACACACTTTTACCTTCTCTCGTTACAATGTGACCAATCATACAAAATATTTCATGCTGTGGTAAATTACTAATCAAAAACCTCAATTCACAGTTTTACATTTCTTATTTTATTGGTAAATCTCTCTTCAACTGTCACTCTTCAGTTGCATTAAAAACCTCTTCCACTGGAATTCAGAGGACAACCCTCATAGACTACCGGTGTGAAATCAAATACATTAAAATGTCTTCAACTGTCCCTCTTCAGTTTGATATTAAATTCAACCGCCCTGTTCCGTTCTCTTCAAGAGTACTTAGGAAAAACCCCACTCTGAAGCTTTTCCTCTCTCAGCTATAGACCTTTTATGCTCCACAGAAGGACAGAAAACCAAAGACACACCTACATACCCATATATGTGGGGAAAGGTCATGACCTCTGGTGTGCGGGACTGGACATATCTAGACTTGTCTCCTATGGTATGGCCTAAACACATTTTGGGGCTCCAGTACTTTTCCATTGAGTCAGGGGTCTCCTCTGTACAGCCTGCTGTACGTGAACACAACTGTCTCCCCTCAGCTAAACAGTGACACCTATAGTGATAAACTATAGTAGGCTTTAACCTGTTAAGCCCTGAGCCTGTTTTTCAGGTCTCAGGCTCGAAAATGACATTCCCAGAACAAATGATAATAACTTAACTTCTAAAAGGGTTAAATTAATCATCTTTTTTCTCAAAGCAATGATAAACCTGTGAGCTGGATGTAGAATAATCAGAATCAATATTTTTTATTTTTTATTTAAAAGTAAATTCAGATTGAACATAGTAAAAACATGTAAATGATAGTGTCCGACCAAAAATAAACCATTACTTATAGTGAAAACCACCCTTGAATGATGGGATAGTAGACTGAAAGCTTTAGGAATCCAAACTATAACATATAATAAGTACCCTGTATCAAGATTGATGCAAAACAAGTGACATTTGACCTTTTTAGAGAGGTTTAGCAAAAAAGAAAACACCTTTGGGGTCATTTGGGTGGATGTGGGTGTATTTGCCGTTTATCTGGAACCCATTGGTCGATTTGGATGATTGACATCTCTTTTGAATCGTTAGAGCCAATAGAATCGAAGGGAAAGTTCCACATACACACACACGTTACCATTGAGAAGTAAAGCTATGCGCACGCAGTCAAAAGCTATCTTACGCTCTGAAATCTGAAAACTGAAAGCTAGGTTTATTGCTGATGGATTATCAGAAATCATTTCAAAGTGACACAGACACATTGGATTAACCTATGGATTAACCTTCAGCAGCGTTTTTATCGTTGTAATGCCATTGAAGACAACTTTTGATCAGAAACAGCAAAAAGTAAGACATATTGCCGTGTTTCCTCCGTAATGCTACTTGTTGTGATGTCTGGTTTTGTTTCCCATGTCGCGAGTTTTGATCGTACAGTGATGATACTTATACCTATAGAATCTGTGGAATCTCAGCTTGCTAATTGATATATTGATTCGATAAGTAATAAGGGCTTTTTAGCGTGAGTTCTGTGTGTGTTAGCATTTTTTCACTCAGGGCTCATTTAGACGCTTCTTGTGAGACTTGTGCTTTGTTTTGGTAAAATGGTTCATATCGTCAGATAGCGGAGTTTCTTATTAAGAACCAGGGGCGGACTGGGACTTCAAATCAGACCGGCCCACTTCGGTACCGCAAGTAAATTGTCGACGGGGAGGGGGGGGGGGGGTGCTAGTGACTTATCCGAACGGCCCACATCGTCCGACCGGCCCACTTCAGTACCGGCCCATCGGGATTCGTCCCGAACATCCCGATTGCCAGTCCGCCCCTGTTAAGTACGTTAAGAATTACTAAGAACCCCAATGCCCAATGGGCTTAACAGGTTAAACACATTTTGTATATATTGTGAGAATAGAACAACATGAAATATAATGCATTTTCATTGATGATACAAGATTATATTTGATTATATGACCTTTCGTTTTAATTATTCAACTCAACAAAGCCACATTTGGAGAAAACAATAACATTCTCAAATAAAAGTTACATTTTTAGGAAAAAGTAAAACATTTGGAGGAAACAGTCAACATTAGGAAGAAAAAGTAAAAATAGTCAATCAAGTCAAAACTCTGAGAAATGTTGGAAAGAGGAAAAAGTCAAAATGTTGGTTGTATATAGATTTCTTGCAGTATTTTTTATTGTTGTATTTTGTTGCATTGTTGGAGGAGCTCAGGTCAGGAGAATTTCATTGCCATTTCTACACTGTAGCTTATGTGCATATGACAATAAAACCTTTTAATCTTTGAATCTTCTACCTGAGCAGGTGAGGCTAACAGCTGTGCCAGGTGAGCAGGTGTTTCTCTCTGAGGCTGAGCTACAGTCCAGGAGAGCAGACTCAATAGGTGCGTTTCACACCGGAGTACTTTGGTGTACTTTTCCCACAATAGTTCATCAGAACTACGATATATTTGCGTTCACACCAAAAAGCCCCAGGAACTACTTTAGCTCAACTTAGTTCGCGAGACTCGCTTTTCAGTCCCCGCTACAGAGCAGGGTCTGTCGTGGGAGAAAGTAGTTCCTACGTCTGATTGGCTGTGCGGAATGCAAACCACGCCCGTTTGACTCCGAATTTGTTGTTGTAAGCGGCCATTGTATTTCCTCGCTTCGCAGCACACACGAAGAGATTCCTTTTGTGAAAGCAGTTATTATAACAACACCAAATAAATCAATTGGAGTGATGAGGATGTGTCTGCGCTTCTGGCGATTTACTCGAAGGACGCGAAGCGCCACATTCTGAAGCTTCTACTGCATGCAGTTTCAGTGGATCAGCAAAGTTAGCAGACCTGGCAAAGTGATGTCGGGACGACTACGAAGGTAAAATAAAATACATGCACTGCACTGTTTTAATCTGCACAATACTGGTCTTAGATGTACTTTTATTTGCTCAGTAGATCGAGCTAGCCATGGTAGAACTTGCTAACGTTATGTCCAAGCTGGCTAATAACATCTAGCTAGCTAGCTATTCTCATCCATGCCCGCTATGAACACGTTTTGACTTGTGAATAAGTGCAATGTTCTGTAATTTGCTTCACTAACTCATGGCACTAATCGTGTGTTTCAGGCGAGGTGTTTCTCTCAGGATTAGAAACTAGTTTTCCCCTCCGGGATAAATACGATAATATATCGTTAGCAATTAGCATGCTAGCCGGACATAATGCTACCTAGTTTGTACTGTATGTGTGTGTTAGTTTGTGTAGTTTGTACTGTATGTGTGTTAGTTTGTACTGTATGTGTGTGTTAGTTTGTACTGTATGTGTGTGTTAGTTTGTACTGTATGTGTGTGTTAGTTTGTACTGTATGTGTGTGTTAGTTTGTACTGTATGTTTGTGTTAATTTGTACTGTATGTGTGTGTTAGTTTGTACTGTAATTTGCAACATTCATTCTACATGTTAATGGTAAAAGCTTAAACAGTTGATTACCTGCATGCCACAAAGACTGATGTTCTAATATTTTTGCACATTTAAGTAGAAATGTAATTGAAATTCTATTTACTGCCTAATCATTGTTCCTTCTCATAGTATTATCCTAAATAGTTAAACCTTGTTTCCTCAGAAGGCTTCTCAGACTACATGGAGGATCCCTCAGAGAAACACAGTTTCCACGTTCAGTTCCCCCCCGCTGAGAGTAGGCAGCCTGCGCCCGGTCAGTGGACACCATCAGGACCACTATCTGATCACAGAGGATCCCATCCTGACCGCTGCTGCCATACTGCAGCAAACAGGAGGGAACGGAGGTGAAAACACACTTTATACATTTAGAGCACAAAGAAAAGTGTTGAGTTTAACTATAAAAATATTAGGTTCAACTAACCTAATACCGTTATATGAACTTTGCTGTGTTTTCAGCGTAGCTTTGTAAAGGTAACATTTAGCAGCTAAACTGTGGATAACAAGTAAACCACATTGGTTTGTTATTCAATATGGCCACCAAAAGCTTTTTGAATCATTACATGTCACTTGTTAGACGCTTTTATCCAAAGCTTACCTACTCAATACTGTGGGCAATCCCCACAGGAGCACTTTGGGGTGAAGTGTCTCGGGGACACAACGACATGCTACACCCTACCCCTACACACTACCCCTCCGTTTGCGCGTTCGCGCGGAGGGTCCGCCACATTAAGTGCTGTTCCAAACCAACGAGTGTGGAGAGGTGTGGAGGGGGAGTGGGCTATCAAGCCCTCAAACAGCGAGTCTGCATCGGTGCTGACTTGAGACCGGTCTCTACCTGACCGGAGTCACGCTGTGTGTGTCCGTCAGGAAACACGCTGTTAAAAAGTAGTTCCAGCAAACATCCACTGATAAATTGCGATGTTAACAACCTCATGATAACCTCATATTTTTTTAACTTAGGATCATACCTGTGTTTAGTCTAGAAAAAGGTAAATGTGTGCATTTTATTATAAAGTTGTGTATATTTACAGACTGTTGCAAAAACTAAGAAGCTTATAAACATCAGGTTTAAAACTAAAAGAGCTTTACAAAAAAGTAACACAATGAAAGATGTTTGGAGTTTTATTTGAGTTATTAATTTACATTTTTTGTCTAAGAGAAGCTGATTTGAAACCGTTGTTACATACAGTTACGGCATTTCCTGTTTCTGCCGGAGAGAGGGGAGTTTGTCCCAAAGCTTGCCGCTGTATTTACTCCCTCCATCTGACAGGAGGGAGCCTCGTTGAGCTGCGAGTGTGGCTACAGACGGAGTTCACTCCGTCACGGAGGGGTAGGGTCGAGGGAGTGGTTTGGGATTGGGCCTCAGAGGTGGAGATCGCCCACAGTGATGACTCTGACGTGGGGGGCTCTCTGTTATGGGCTGCTCCCCTTCTGGTATTTGGACAATGTTGTGTCGTTGTTGCGATTAAACTGATCTTGTATCTTGCATATTTCACCTTAGGAAAGTGGGCACGCGATGACAGCTTCCTTGACACCATGGACTGCCGTGCTATGGTCAGCAAGGAGAATGAGGACCTGCGTGCCAAGGAGATGCACGACGAACGGCTGCTGCATTCACACAAGGCCCAGGAATCGGACGACTAGCCGCTCATGGTGCCAGGTGGAGCAACAAAATACCTTTCAGGCTGGGCTTCTGGCAGTGCTAAGCGAGCTGATTAAATCCAACAGGCCTTCAATACAAAAATTAAGAAAAACTTGTCGTTGATAAACTGTACAATGACTTGTTGGGAGGCGTGTGGTGCAGTGGTCTGGTGCGTTGGTGTTCGGATCAGGGGAGCACAGGTTCAAACCCCACTGCAGTCAGGATGTCGTTGTGTCCCTGGGCAAGACACTTCACCCCAAATTGCCTACACCTGGACAGTTAATTTTGTATTATTGTGATTATATATATATATTGCCACTGTTATTATATTGTTTTGATACTACTGACACTTATTGATCTGCTGCTGATAAATAAAAGAGAACCTACATTGCGATTAAACAGAAAATGTATCTTGCTTATTTCTCCTGACACTTTATCTTTATGGTGACCTGTGTAGCATCCTATACATCACATGTAAGTGATTATTCTGATACCATCATGACACCATGAAACTGGCGAAGCTTTATTTATTGTGTCCCACCCCATATATGTGTCTTTGAAAAAGATCATTCAATTGTATTTCAAAATGGCATCCATCAACACAAACACTATTTATAGAAAGATAAATGGTTAAGTTTGTAATTAACAGTGTTGTGAGTTCAATATTTTAATTAATTATAGTAAGGGAACATAGGAGGATATATAATAAAGGTGTTAACTGCTGAGCCTATTTACTGTGCAATACTACAGACATGTTAGTGGTATTATTTCTTATCTAACTCTTTCCTATGGTCAGACAAATCAGAAGTCATTTAAACAATTTGAGATTGTTCTTTTTGTTTCTCAATTGATTTTCCAGAATATGCACCACCTAGGCAGACTTTATATCACAAATAAATGAATGACATGTACTACAGTAATTGATTATATTGATATTGCCTACTCAGATATAAATGTGTATAAAATGAAATCAATTCAAAGTTTCTTGCTGCTTTTAATGCAATTCATGGCTGCAGGGCAAACGTCCAAAATCCTTATTCTACAATCATTTAATCAAGACACTTGTGTATATTTTACTTTCATTTGTAATAAACAAAAAAATATGAATGGTTGTCATCAAGCTGGGTCGCCGGTAAGGCAGTCCATTCCTCCCTGTACTCATCACCACGACGCTCACACAGGTTATGCAATACGCAACATGCTGCCACCTGGATTTTGATATTGTCCATGTTGCAGTCGTTTCGCTTCAAGCACCGCATATCTGGAACACATACAAAGACACAAATTAGCCCGACATAACTCCATAAATCCTACATTAGATAGTATTAATGTGATTTACTGAACGTACCATTGCTGTTCTTTGGGCGTGATAACGGTCATCATCCTCAGCTGACGAAACATGTCCATAGCGTGTGCTTGTCGCCGTCCAGTCCTTTTGTTAAGGCTTCTTAACCGCGATCTGTATTTGTGGCTGAGTTATTGGCTTAAATAACTCCGCACCAAAACCACAACTTCAGTCAACTCCATAGCGTGTCTGACTGAGATCGGAAGGTAAACAGAAGCATACAGCGGAAGCGGAAGTTTTTTTTCTTCTTCTCTCGGTTTTTTGGCGGATTGCAACTTTAAGGTGCATACCGCCACCTACTGTACTCGCCGTGAAGTTGTTTGCGGCCTGCCAGGAAAAGCTAAGCAGAAGAAGAAGAAGTGACGTCAGCGGCTCATTTGCCTAATCCACCCCCAGGAACTCATTTTGGTGTGAACGCGATCTGCTTTAGTTCGTCAGAACTAAAAGAACTCTCATGAACTAAAGTTCTCAGGAACTACTGTGGGAAAAGTACTTGGTGTGAACGCGCCTCGTGACATTTGTATCTACAGATAAATATTAAGCCTGACAAGTACTTAACGTCTAATATATTGCTTTCCTGCAATGTTAACTATGTTTAAGCACTTATTTTAACTGATATTATACATATTATTATACTCTTATAAGATGTATGTAGATAGTATAAGAAATGTGCAGAATATGACAATGTAATGGTGGAGGTACACACATATTGATAGATGTCTTGTAATGCACTGTTGAGGAACCTG
This sequence comes from Trematomus loennbergii, assembly GCA_012861695.1. Taxonomy (NCBI): domain Eukaryota; kingdom Metazoa; phylum Chordata; class Actinopteri; order Perciformes; family Nototheniidae; genus Trematomus; species Trematomus loennbergii. The sequence continues at coordinate 12,658 of JAAOOA010003414.1, read as the reverse complement.
CGACCCAAGTTTTCATTCATTGCATAACTACGCCGTAGTTTGTATAATATGATATGTCAATAAACCTTAGAAAATCTTGAAATCTTGAAAGGGATGTGCAAAATAGTCATTATATACAGTCTTTAAAGGTGGGGTAGGTAAGTTTGAGAAACCGGCTCGAGATCGCTAGAATTTGAAAATACACAACCGGAGAAAATCTTCCACTTCTTACAGAGCCCCTCCTCCAACACACACGAACGCGCACATGACCAATGAGGGCACGAGATAAGTTTGTGCCCAGATGGAAGGCTGACAGGCAGTAGGCCATCCAGTTACTTTAGCCGGGCCGGCTCAGATGATTGGTCGTGCTTTTTACAGTACTACAGCTTCCACAGATGACATTTTTTTATGGATTTGTTGTCAAAGCACTTAAGATATTCATTGCTATCGGGATGTTAAGAGCATTCCATGGAATATAACAACAAGTGTATCTCGAGCCGGTTTCTCAAACTTACCTACCCACCTTTAATGTCAATAAACCTTAGAAGATCTTGAAATCTTGAATGGGATGTGCAAAATAGTCATTACATACAGTCTTTAATTAACTATTAGTAGAGAATAACGACGAGTAAAGAATATACTTTATAGGGATCCTATTAATATCTAATAATAAAATAATAAAATGCAATAACGTGCTTTAACCAGTAGGTGTCCCTTTCTATCAGCTGTGCACCGTTATGGTGTAAATACAGCCTATCTACCAATTGGATCAAATATAAAAGTCAGCCGAATTAGTGTTGATACTGCAAGGAGACGTATTGTGTGAAAATAAATGTAAGATGTTGTTTATTGCTGATATATTTAAGATCCACGTCAAGTTTTCAGTTTTGGCGCAGTTCCTGTTTGTCTAGAAGTCTTCTCTCAGGGCTCTATACATAGAGTTAACTACGGCAGATATGTAATATTTAATGCAGCCGAAACGTGTATTACAATGCCGTTATGTGATGACTTTCAAAGAGAAAGCAAGCACACTCGGAATAATGTATTATTTAATTGTTTTATACAGTCTATGGTTGCTACAGAGGATTGTGGGTAATGTAATGTCTTCGGCCATCCAAAACTCATAGAAAACGACTTGTTTCTCAGAATTGAAGGGAAAACGTGACAAAAGCATTGTACACACACTAAAACCTATCAATGTCGTTTAATTAACAAGATATCTGGTGTTTTTGAGTTGATGAGTAGTGGAGATATCACTGTCAAATCAATCGACAGTAAGGGGAATACTTACTTCCGGGTGTACAATTCTCCGTTATCCAATGGGAATGGACGCTCACATTGCCTTTAACAGCCTCCGACACAAACGAATGCCGTGCTTCCCTAAGCGTCAAATACCGACGCGCCGATGGGAATACATTCAATCAGTTGAAAGCTCTTTGCGTCCGTTTATGAAGCTGAAGGAGCCTCGCGCGTCACAACTGGACGCCAAGGGACCCTGACCAAGCGTCGCTCCTGGACGCTTAGGGAGCGAGAGTGTGTTGTCCAAACAGGTCAGGGACAAAGTTGTGGGAAAGTATGAGAAAGGGTTGGGTTATAAAAAAATCTCACAAACTTTGAACATCACGAAGCACCATTAAATCCATTATTTTAAAATGGAAAGATATGCCACGACAACAACCTGCCAGGAGAGGGCCGCCCACCAAAACTCTCACACCGTGCAAGGAGAGCATTGATCAGAGAGGCAACAAAGAGGCCGAGGATAACCCTGGAGGAGCTGGTGAGCTCCACAGCAGAGAGAGGAGAATCTGTACATAGCACCACAGTAAGCCGTACACTCCACAGAGCTGGGCTTTATGGAAGAGTTGCAAAACAAATAAGAAAACATGTTTGGAGTTCTCCAAAAGGCATGTGGAAGATTCCCCAAACATGTGGAAGAAGGTCCTGTGGTCAGATGAGACTAAAATGTAACTTTTTGGCCATCAAGGTAAACGCTATGTCTGGCGCAAACCAACACCTCTGATCACCCTCAGAACACCATCCCCACAGTGAAGCATGGTGGTGGCAGCATCATGTTGTGGAGATGTTTCTCATCGGCAGGGACTGGGAAGCTGGTAAAGATAGAAGGAGTGATGAATGGAGCTAAATACAGGGACATACTTGAGGAAACTGTGTTTCAGTCTGCAGGAGATTTGAGGCTTGGCAGAGGTTCTTCCAGCAGGACAATGACCCAAAGCATACTGCTAAAGCAACACTAGAATGGTTTAAGGGGAAACATGTAAACGTTTGGAGTGGCCTAGTCAAAGCCCAGACCTTAAATCAATCGAAAATCTGTGGTATGACCTAAAGATGGCTGAACACGAGCGGAACCCATCTAACCTAAAGGAGCTGGAGCAGTTTTGGCAAGAAGAATGGAAGCAAATCTCAGTGGAAAGATGTGCCAAGCTTTCTTTTCATTTTTATTTCTTGTTTGTTTTATAATAAAAAATATGTTTTGCATCTTCAAAGTTGTAGGCATGTTGTGTACATCAAATAATACAAATTCTCCAAAAATCTAATTAAATTACATGTTTTAATGCAATAAAACAAGAAAAACGCCAAGGGGGGTGAATACTTTTGCAAGGCATTGTATGTTGCATTGTTGGAGGAGCTCCGTCAGGAGAATGTCATTGCCATTTCTAC
>JAAOOA010003414.1:0-5000 GCA_012861695.1 Trematomus loennbergii | reverse complement strand
AGTAGGGTGGAATTAAGTTGTTCATCGGGTGAGCTGAGGTTCGAGTCCAGGGGGAGAGTAGAGGATAGCAGGTCGGAGAGGTGCTGGGGATCGACAGAGCGTAAATTACGGAAGATGATGTTCCTGGATGGGGGGGGGTGGCGGACGGGGGAGGCGATGGTGAACTGTATGAGTTTGTGGTCAGAGAGGGGAAAGGGGCAGGGGTGGAGGTCGAGTACTGGGAGGTTGGTGGAGCAGACAAGGTCAAGGATGTGTCCTTTATCATGGGTGGGAAGGTGACATGTTGGGTAAATGAGAAATTGTCCAGAAGGGAGGAGAATTCAGAAGCGAGTTTGCAGGTGGGGGAGTCCATGTGGATGTTGAGGTCGCCGAGGAGTAACATACGTGAGGAGAGGGATGAAGCAATGGTGAGTTCAGTGAGATCAGAGAGGAAGGAGGGTGTGGTTTGGGGGGGCGGTAAATGAAGGCGAGGAATTCGAAGGATGATACTGAGGGGAGGGTGAGTTCTGTAGTCCGGATGTTCTGGTTGTAGATGACAGCCAGCCCACCACACAGGGCGTGAGGGGCGGGGTTTAGTGATGTAATTAAAACCAGGGGAGGATGTTTGATTGAGGGAGAAGAAGTAATTGGGTTGTTGCCAGGTTTCAGTGAGCAGAAGGAAGTCGATGGATTTGTCCAGAATTATTTCGTGGAGGATGTGGGCTTTATTGTTGAGTGACCGGATATTGAGGAAGACAAGATTAGTCAAGTGGGGGGTTGGAGGGGTGGTGGCAGGCTGGAGAGGTATGAGGTGTGTGTGTGTGGTGTGTGTGTGTAGGTCCCAGACTGACAGCTACTCAGTGTGTGAATGGGATGGCTGCAGGACTCTATGAGGAACTGTCCACCTGCATCGTCTCTCTGATCAACAGGAGAGGACCAGTGCCCTCAATACTGTAAACACACCAGGGCAATTAGCAGTGTATATCATGCATACTGTACTGTGTGTGTGTGTGTGTGTGTGTGTGTTTGTGTGTGTGTTTCTGTGTGTGTGTGTCTGTGTGTGTGTTTGTGTGTGTGTTCTGTGTCTGTGTGTGTGTGTGTGACATCTTTGTAAAACATCAACAAAAGAAAACACATACTGGTTTCAAGGCCTGGCACCTGTTCCCCTGGAGAGTGTTTCAAGAGGTATTGCATCAAACACTTAACCAAAAAAGCCTAAAAATCAAGCCCCCGGACCCCCAGAGGAAATGAAGACCCCCCTCACTTAACACATGTTCATATGGATAAGATACAAAAATGTTATATAGTGACCTGTATCCATAAGGCTCTATTTGGGTAGCAGATTGTTCTATTATAGAGACTTACATATATATTTGTATTATGTACAAGTGTGGCAACGCCCCCTTGTTTCTTTTATATCTGAATATGAGTCACAGAGATGTAGAAAGGATATAAAACGTATACATCTCTTTCTGATCATCGTACATCATTTAATTAGAATTTAAGAACAGATCTCAGGTAAGTAGTAGTTAATCGTCTCATGGGGTCATGATTGAGTCAGTGCTGCCCCCTAGTGGCTGAGTCTTCACATTACACGGCACTGAACCCACAATATAAAATAATATATGATAAAAATGCTTTAAAATATTAAATAGGAATTGGAAAAAAATAAGTGTTTGACAAAAACAACAAATTATTGAATAGCAAAGTGCCTGCTATGGTTCTTACCTGTCTTGTCCTTTGGTGGATTTGTTTATACATTTACAAATATGTTAATTAACAAGTGTTATTTTGTTTGTTTCCTATCTTTTTGGCTTCTGTAAAATAATAATGTTTTATAATTTGTTTTAATTATTATTCATGATTTTATAACTGTTATTATTTAATAGTGTGCACTCATTGTTGTTGTAGTTGCAGCACCAGAACAAAGTAACACTGTGAAGAGACAGAAGCAATACTTTATTAAAAAATATACACACAAAGGGAACCAGGAGGAGAACGTCTTCACTGCATGTCAACGGTCAGCAGTCCTTTCAATTGAGATTTGAGAGACGTAGAGAGTGTGTGTCCGGGTCAGACGTAGAGAGAGAGTGTGTGTTCGGGTCAGACGTAGAGAGTGTGTGTGTTCGGGCAGACGTAGAGAGAGTGTGTGTGTTTGTTCTGATCAGACGTAGAGTGTGTGTGTTCAGATCAGAGCGTAGAGAGAGTGTGTGTTCTGATCAGACGTAGAGAGAGTGTGTGTGTTCTGATCAGACGTAGAGTGTGTGTGTTCAGATCAGACGTAGAGAGAGTGTGTGTGTTCTGATCAGACGTAGAGAGAGTGTGTGTTCTGATCAGACGTAGAGAGTGTGTGTGTTCTGATCAGACGTAGAGAGAGTGTGTGTGTTCTGATCAGACGTAGAGAGAGTGTGTGTGTTTGTTCTGATCAGACGTAGAGTGTGTGTGTTCAGATCAGACGTAGAGAGAGTGTGTGTGTTCAGATCAGACGTAGAGAGAGTGTGTGTTCTGATCAGACGTAGAGTGTGTGTTCAGATCAGACGTAGAGAGAGTGTGTGTGTTCTGATCAGACGTAGAGAGAGTGTGGTGTGTTCTGATCAGACGTAGAGTTTGTGTGTTCAGATCAGACGTAGAAGAGTGTGTGTGTTCTGATCAGACGTAGAGAGAGTGTGTGTTCTGATCAGACGTAGAGAGTGTGTGTTCTGATCAGACGTAGAGAGTGTGTGTGTTCAGATCAGACGTAGAGAGAGTGTGTGTGTTCTGATCAGACGTAGAGAGAGTGTGTGTGTGTTCAGTGAGACGTAGAGAGTGTGTGTGTTCTGATCAGACGTAGAGTGTGTGTGTTCAGATCAGACGTAGAGTGTGTGTGTTCTGATCAGACGTAGAGAGTGTGTGTTCTGATCAGACGTAGAGTGTGTGTGTTCTGATCAGACGTAGAGAGAGTGTGTTCTGATCAGACGTAGAGTTGTGTGTTCAGATCAGACGTAGAGAGAGTGTGTTCAGATCAGACGTAGAGAGTGTGTGTGTGTTCTGATCAGACGTAGAGTGTGTGTGTTCAGATCAGACGTAGAGTGTGTGTGTTCGGGTCAGACGTAGAGAGTGTGTGTGTTCGGGTCAGAAGTAGAGTGTGTGTGTGTGTTCTGATCAGAACATCACCACTTTGGTTTGTTTGGGTTTGCTTTTCTTCACGGGAACATGAACGTCCGTGGTCTGCGCTCATGTTGTTCGACAGCCAGGGAAGTGTCAGCGAGTTACCTGAGATAAAAACAAATATATATAAATAAAAGACATGGTGGAGGAAGACGTGTTCAAATCCGTTAAGACACTTTATTTAAATAGATATTTTCTACAGTTGATATGTATATATTTACAGTTACATGTGTAAGGCCTGAAATGTGTTGGTAATGGTTAATAATTGTCTGTACTTGACCACAGTCACCCTAACTTCATCTGATTCAGCAGAGACTCACTTGTGGCCTGGTGCTCCGGACAGTCCTTCTGAAAATGTTCCACTGAGCCACAAACCCGACAGCTCCCTCCTGCAGAAACACACAGTCATTTAAACAGCTTTGTAATATAATAAACTCATATATAATGTGAATGAATGTTGTGTCTGTACCTTGTGCATAAAGTCCTTTCGGATTATCAGGACAGCCACGTGACAGGTGGCCCGTCTTCCCACGATGAAGCACTTAGCGTACGGGTGCTCTCCTGGAGAATGAAGACATACATGTTGTTCACGAGGTGCAGGAATGAGTCTGTCTCACTTGACCTTTTCACATCATTATTTTTTTTCCCACATATTTTGCATTTTTTTTATATTACTTTTCTCTCATAATTTGAATTTTCCACTGTTTTTGACTTTTTCCTCAGATTTAGATTTGTTTTCTCAGATTTGAACTTTTTTCTCAGATTTAGATATTTTTTTTCATAATTTGACTTCTCCACAGTTTTTGACTTTTTTCTCATAATTTGACTTTTTCTCATAATTTGACTTTTTCCTCAGATTTAAATTTGTTTTCTCAGATTTGAACTTTTTCCTTATAATTTAACCTTTTCCTCAGATTTAGATATGTTTTTTCATAATTGACTTCTCCACAGTTTTTGACTTTTTTCTCATAATTTGACTTTTTCCTCAGATTTAAATTTGTTTTCTCAGATTTGAACTTTTTCTCATATATAACATTTTTCTCAGATTTTGACATTTTTCTCATAATTTTCCACAGTTTTTTGACTTTTTCTCATAATTTGACTTTTGTCTCAGAATTTTTTTTTTTCATCAGAATTTCGAAAATGGAGAAATCCCATAGAACCAGGGGAGATGCTGCCTTCAGGGTCCCACACAGAAAACACACCACCTCTCATTAATCTACTGTGAGTCTCAGCGTGTCCTCACCCAGCGCCGGGTCTACTTTTAGCTCGGCACTTGGTGACGTCGTGCTCCGTGGAGCCGCAGCGGTAACAGATGCCTCGACCCAATCTCCTCGTCTTGCTCCCCTCCGGACAATCGGCCAATCCGTGACCAGGTTTCCTGCAGTTAAAGCACAGCTGCAGGAGGGAGGAAGCAATGAGAGAGATGAGTGAAATATCAGAGCCTTAAACCAGGAGTACATCAGAGAAGCACTCATTTGTTAAAGGAGAGGTGTCATGCTTTTCCGGTTATTCCCCGTCCCTTGTGTTATGAAGGTTTGTATGCATGTAAACGGTCTGCAGAGTCAAAACCCTCAAAGTACACCCTGTAGCGAGTAAAACTCTAACACAGAAAATAGTGCTGTGACTTTGTGTGTGCTCAGGATGAGTTTGGCTGTGTTCGCTATGTATCCTAAACAAGGAAACAACACCTCCACGGAGCTCAGCGCGATTCACAACGTCCGACCAATCAGAGCACACTGTGCTCACAGGGAGGGTGGGGGCTGGAGCTATTGGAGCTACAACGAGCCGTTAAAGGCAGAGAGTGAAATTCAGTGAATACACGTAGTTTACAGAGACGCTGTTTGAGAAACCAATGTGAGTTTGGAGAGATG
>JAAOOA010003413.1:0-14080 GCA_012861695.1 Trematomus loennbergii | reverse complement strand
CCTCTTCTTCATGTCTCTTCTTCATCAACATGTGTCCCCTCTTCTTCATGTCTCTTCTTCATCAACATGTGTCCCCTCTTCTTCATGTCTCTTCTACATCAACATGTGTCCCCTCTTCTTCATGTCTCTTCTACATCAACATGTGTCCCCTCTTCTTCATGTCTCTTCTTCATCAACACGTGTCCCCTCTTCTTCATGTCTCCTCTTCATCAACACGTGTCCCCTCTTCTTCATGTCTCTTCTACATCAACATGTGTCCCCTCTTCTTCATGTCTCCTCTTCATCAACATGTGTCCCCTCTTCTTCATGTCTCTTCTTCATCAACATGTGTCCCCTCTTCTTCATGTCTCTTCTACATCAACATGTGTCCCCTCTTCTTCATGTCTCTTCTTCATCAACATGTGTCCCCTCTTCTCCATGTCTCTTCTACATCAACATGTGTCCCCTCTTCTTCATGTCTCTCTACATCAACATGTGTCCCCTCTTCTTCATGTCTCTTCTACATCAACATGTGTCCCCTCTTCTTCATGTCTCTTCTTCATCAACATGTGTCCCCTCTTCTTCATGTCTCTTCTTCATCAACATGTGTCCCTCTTCTTCATGTCTTTCTACATCAACGTGTCCCCTCTTCTTCATGTCTCTTCTTCATCAACATGTGTCCCCTCTTCTTCATGTCTCTTCTACATCAACATGTGTCCCCTCTTCTTCATGTCTCTTCTTCATCAACATGTGTCCCCTCTTCTTCATGTCTCTTCTTCATCAACATGTGTCCCCTCTTCTTCATGTCTCTTCTTCATCAACATGTGTCCCCTCTTCTTCATGTCTCTTCTACATCAACATGTGTCCCCTCTTCTTCATGTCTCTTCTACATCAACATGTGTCCCCTCTTCTTCATGTCTCTTCTTCATCAACATGTGTCCCCTCTTCTTCATGTCTCTTCTTCATCAACATGTGTCCCCTCTTCTTCATGTCTCTTCTTCATCAACATGTGTCCCCTCTTCTTCATGTCTCTTCTACATCAACATGTGTCCCCTCTTCTTCATGTCTCTTCTACATCAACATGTGTCCCCTCTTCTTCATGTCTCTTCTTCATCACCATGTGTCCCCTCTTCTTCATGTCTCTTCTTCATCAACATGTGTCCCCTCTTTTCATGTCTCTTCTACATCAACATGTGTCCCCTCTTCTTCATGTCTCTTCTTCATCAACATGTGTCCCCTCTTCTTCATGTCTCTTCTTCATCAACATGTGTCCCCTCTTCTACATGTCTCTTCTACATCAACATGTGTCCCCTCTTCTTCATGTCTCTTCTTCATCAACATGTGTCCCCTCTTCTTCATGTCTCTTCTACATCAACATGTGTCCCCTCTTCTTCATGTCTCTTCTTCATCAACATGTGTCCCCTCTTCTACATGTCTCTTCTACATCAACATGTGTCCCCTCTTCTTCATGTCTCTTCTTCATCAACACGTGTCCCCTCTTCTTCATGTCTCTTCTTCATCAACATGTGTCCCTCTTCTTCATGTCTCTTCTTCATCAACACGTGTCCCTCTTCTTCATGTCTTCTTCATCACATGTGTCCCCTCTTCTTCATGTCTCTTCTTCATCACCATGTGTCCCCTCTTCTTCATGTCTCTTCTTCATCACCATGTGTCCCCTCTTCTTCATGTCTCTTCTTCATCAACATGTGTCCCCTCTTCTTCATGTCTCTTCTTCATCAACACGTGTCCCCTCTTCTTCATGTCTCTTCTTCATCAACATGTGTCCCCTCTTCTTCATGTCTCTTCTTCATCAACACGTGTCCCCTCTTCTTCATGTCTCTTCTTCATCACCATGTGTCCCCTCTTCTTCATGTCTCTTCTTCATCACCATGTGTCCCCTCTTCTTCATGTCTCTTTTCATCACCATGTGTCCCCTCTTCTTCATGTCTCTTCTTCATCACCATGTGTCCCCTCTTCTTCATGTCTCTTCTTCATCACCATGTGTCCCCTCTTCTTCATGTCTCTTCTTCATCACCATGTGTCCCCTCTTCTTCATGTCTCTTCTTCATCACCATGTGTCCCCTCTTCTTCATGTCTCTTCTTCATCCATGTGTCCCCTCTTCTTCATGTCTCTTCTTCATCACCATGTGTCCCCTCTTCTTCATGTCTCTTCTTCATCACCATGTGTCCCCTCTTCTTCATCACCATGTGTCCCTCTGTGGAAAGAGACTCTGAAAGTTTCAGGAACAAAGATTGGATTGAAAATTGGGCTGAAACAGAGGGGATTATGGGTAATGCTGCAATGATCTGTTTGGTGTTTCAGCCAATCAGAGACAGGCTCTGGATATATCTGAGACCTGTAACATATTGATGAAGAGGAGGATGATGGGGACCTTTAAGTAGATGAATGTAATGGAGGCACTGACTGATGAAGTGTTTCTGCCTCTCAGGTGAACGAGGACTCCGGCCTGCAGGCCCGGCTGCTGAGACACCTGGTGACGTACCTGCGCAACAAGGAGGCGGCGGGGGTGGGAGCCTGCCTGCCAGCGGTGGGGGGGGGGCGGGGGGCCGGGCGCCATGCTGTACGCCTTCCCCCCCGGACTCTTCTCCCAGCAGTACCTGCAGGAGGCCAAGAGGACTGTGGGTAATCTGGACGAGGAGCACATGGTGGTGGTGATCGTCAGCGACACCAACTGATCCAGAGTCTGCTCCCAACACTTATCCGCTTGCATCACAGGACAAGGCACCCCCCCCCCCCCCGGTGTTCGGGACCCTCGCTGATCCCTGCCGACCCTTAGAGAGGAAACTACAAACTCTTCCAGTTTTTACACATTTCACTGTTTGTATTCCCTGTTAATGAAACACTACTCTCCAAGGCGGGGGGGGGGCTTCACACTACTCTCTACTCTCCAGGGGGGGGGGCTTCACATGTTGAGGGACCTTCAGGATGAACACTTCCATGTCACCTCTACAGGGGAGGATTCTACATGTGTTTTGGACCCAGGGTGACTTTAATGGAGTGGGAAGGGGGAGGGGTTTATATACTGTTATAGAAACGATTCTCTCCGAGGGGGGGGGGGTCTTTACATGCAGATGCTTCGGAGTGATGTCAGCTGATCCAGACTCAACAATCTCACACGGAGAGGAAACTCTTCCACTGTTTCTACACATTTCACTGTTTACTCCCCGTTAATGAAACACTACTCCCTCCCCCCTGACCCCTGACCCCTGACCCCTGACCCCGGCCCTGATTGGACATGTTTGAACAGACTTGCTAAATGTCCGTTGAGACGTCCGCGACACTAAACTGCAAACACTTCCATGTTTTTACATATTGTACCGTTTGATTCCCTGATGATGAAACATACTCCCCGTCGGTCGCCTCTTCAGGGGGGGGGGGGGGGATTTTACATTTTTTTTAAAAAGACCCAGCAATGAAAAAACAACACCCCCCAGAATGACCCCTTTCTTTATGAATGAATGTCCCCGTGTGTCCGTGAGTCCTCGCACCGAGAGATGATCAGAAATGTATCAGCCAAGACATATTTCAAAAGCCCCTCACACACACACCCTTAATACACTAAACCTAAGGAGACCCTAAACCTAAGGAGACCCTTAATACACTAAGGCGGGTTGAAGCCTGGTATCAAACTGATCCGCTCTGCGTGGGACCCATGGACACACGGAGTCATCTCTAACAGTGATCTCTGCAGGGTCCTGCACACGCTGTGGCTTTATACTCTGACACTAACCTGAGGATTGTTCATATGTTTGATTTCCTGTTGTGTATATCAATATGAATGTGTGTGTGTGTGTGTGTGTGTGTGTGTGTGTGTGTGTGGGGGGGGGGGGTGTTTATACAGGTGTAAATCTCACGTAGCTCGACTCAATCATTCCAGTTTCTTTTTTTTTTAAAGGGTGTGTGTGTCAGTGTGTGTGTCAGTGTGTGTGTGTGTGTGTGTCAGTGTGTGTGTGTGTGTGTGTGTCGGTGCATGCAGGGAAAGGGATAGTGTGTGTGTGTGTGTGTGTGTGTGTGCGAGGTCTGATCATCAGATGTCATTTGTATACAGACTTTATTTCCATTGTCATACAGAAGTCCCTCCATCGCTCGTCCATCCTGACCCTCTCTCTCTCCATCCTGACCCCCTCTCTCTCTCTCTCTCCATCCTGACCCCCTCTCTCTCTCTCCATCCTGACCCCTCTCTCTCTCTCTCTCTCCATCCTGACCCCCCTCTCTCTCTCTCTCTCCATCCTGACCCCCCTCTCTCTCTCTCTCTCCATCCTGACCCCCCTCTCTCTCTCTCTCTCCATCCTGACCCCTCTCCTCTCTCCATCCTGACCCCTCTCTCTCTCTCCATCCTGACCCCTCTCTCTCTCTCCATCCTGACCCCTCTCTCTCTTCCATCCTGACCCTCTCTCTCTCTCTCCATCCTGACCCCTCTCTCTCTCTCCATCCTGACCCCTCTCTCTCTCTCTCCATCCTGACCCTCTCTCTCTCTCCATCCTGACCCCTCTCTCTCTCTCCCATCCTGACCCCTCTCTCTCTCTCCATCCTGACCCCTCTCTCTCTCCATCCTGACCCCTCTCTCTCTCTCCATCCTGACCCCCCTCTCTCTCTCCATCCTGACCCCTCTCTCTCCATCCTGACCCCCTCTCTCTCTCCATCTGACCTCTCTCTCTCTCCATCCTGACCCCCTCTCTCTCCATCCTGACCTCTCCTCTCTCCATCCTGACCCCTCTCTCTCTCTCCATCCTGACCCCTCTCTCTCTCTCCATCCTGACCCCTCTCTCTCTCTCTCTCCATCCCGACCCTCTCTCTCTCTCTCCATCCTGACCCCTCTCTCTCTCTCTCTCTCTCTCTCCATCCTGACCCCTCTCTCTCTCTCTCCATCCCGACCCCTCTCTCTCTCTCTCCATCCTGACCCCTCTCTCTCTCTCTCTCTCTCTCCATCCTGACCCCCCTCTCTCTCTCTCTCCATCCTGACCCCCCTCTCTCTCTCTCTCTCCATCCTGACCCCTCTCTCTCTCTCCATCCTGACCCCTCTCTCTCTCTCCATCCTGACCCCTCTCTCTCTCTCCATCCTGACCCCCTCTCTCTCTCTCCATCCTGACCCCTCTCTCTCTCTCCATCCTGACCCCTCTCTCTCTCTCCATCCTGACCCCTCTCTCTCTCTCCATCCTGACCCCTCTCTCTCTCTCTCCATCCCGACCCCTCTCTCTCTCTCTCCATCCTGACCCCTCTCTCTCTCTCTCTCTCTCTCTCCATCCTGACCCCTCTCTCTCTCTCCATCCTGACCCCTCTCTCTCCATCCTGACCCCTCTCTCTCCATCCTGACCCCTCTCTCTCTCTCGCCCATGTTTCCATCTAAAGGACGTTTCAGTGGAATAAAGACGGACATGTTTTTAAATGACTCAGAAGAGCCCGTGTTTTCAGTTTCAGAACTGTTTTCAAAGTGTGATTTAATGACGTTCTTCAGTGTTTGCAGGAATGACAGAAGTACAAGACAACGTGAAAAACACGTCCAGTACAACGAGGTTATTTATTTATACAAAAAGTAAAACTGTAGTCGTAAAAAAAAAAACAGCAATTTTAAATAATCATTCAACAAGGAGCGAACAATTCCAGATGATTTAACATATCATATACACTGACTTACTACATCATTGATTTCATATTTGTAAATGTTCTCCATCAGAATCAGAACCAGGTTTATCACCAGGTAGGTTCACACTACGAGGACTTTGACTTGGTGTCGTGGTGCAAACATAAAAGTCAAACCAGAATTAAAACGGATAGAGAACTAAAGAATAATAAAAAATATTTAACAGTATTGACATTGCAATGGAAAGGAATACAAATCGGCAGTTATAGTATATGTTGTAGTATATATTTTTTTATTGCCGCCATCTCTATATTTAGATCAGGGGGGTCCAAACTTTTTTCACCGAGGGCCACATACAGAAAAATATACGAAATGCTGGGCCACTCACTAGAGGTGAGGTTTATCGCCTCATAAGTTCAGTTATAAGTCGGCAAAATCAATCAAATGTCAATCAATCCAGTGAATGATATCAGAGTGTTCATCGACGGCACGCTGAGGAGCACTGACGCCACAGAGTGTTCAGCCAGTCAACGCAGCCTCTGGATTGGCTTGTTAGCTAACTGGCCGCGCTGCCTGCAGCCTGAGCGCCGGAGTGGGGAGCAGAAGTTATTTGCGCTTCTTCACGTTGCCCATCCTGTTCCTATCATGTTGGATCTCTTTTTCTTCATCGGTGTCTTGCTGCCTCTCTCTGGAATAACTCTGGGACAGAAACACGGTAAGAAGCTAATGCTCTCAACCTGGATGCTGTGTTAAAGTTACAACTGAAGGATGAGAGCCGCACGCGCTGGGGGCGCAGCGGATCAGTCACTCATTGAAAGGCTGAGGATGAACACAGCTGCTGCAAGAACTTCGCACCCTCAGACATATGCTTTTTTAAACTGAAGTATGTGCTCATCTGTTTCATTGTTGGTGTATAGCAGGGGTGGGGAACCTTTTTCTCTCAAGGGCCATTTCAATTTTTTCAGCATCCTCCGAGGGCCGTACAAATGATTGACCTCTGCTTAAAAATACTAAAATCACAGCCCATTCATTTGGCCTTTCTTCATGCTGAGCAAAGAAAAAGCAACCTCTGAATCCAGATATCTCACCATGACTCGCGCATGCATGCACGTGCACGGTGTGGCATGACCACCAAAACAGAAAGATATGGACACAAGATGTGTGCAAATGTATTTAGTTTCCTATCCATGTGGACATGATTTAAGGGGGACGGTGGTGGCGAAGTCGATAGGGACTTGGCAACTGGAAGGTCACCAGTTCGAGTCCCGGCAAGACCAAGTGCTACCGAGGTGTCCCTGAGCAAGGCACCGTTCTCCTACACTGCTCCCCGGGCGCCGGACACGGCAGCACATTGCTCCTAACACTAGGTCAAATGCAGAGGAACAATTTCGTTACATAGTACCTGTACTGTGAAAGACAAAAAGAGCAATTTATTTCTTTTTTTTAAGTAGTGGGGGGGGACCTAACCTCCTCTAGGGGGGTCCTCAGAAGATTTTTTTTAAATGTTGAAGTTAAAAGCATCAATCTGGTGCACTTTGAGAGCAACATTAGGAGATCTATGGATACCTCTCTCAACACCCACATGAAACAGAACTGGAAGCAGATTTTCTTTATGGATATTTTACAAATCACTCCCCTTTCAAACTGTATTCTACTTTATTCTCTTATTTTTGTATAACTATAATGATCATATAAAGATGTGCCTTTACCTCACTGGTTGGAGAAAACGCTTCTTATATTCGTTAGCATAGCTAGCTAACCAGATGCTAATAACAACAAAGGTATTGACTGTATGATCAGTATGACAGATGAACAGATCTCCACTGGGCTTTCAACTACAGACACAGCCACGCAGAAACTGCGCCATGTGCACGGCTCCTTATGGGTTCTGCACTTTGTGAAGTGCCGGAGCGGCGTTCTGTGTGGGATTAGTTTTGTTTCATAAAGATAAAGCAACACTTTCTCAGAATCAAGCAAAACTAAGAGTTTAAGAGAAAAAAAAACTGAGTCAAGCAAAATACATTTAATTTAAAAAATAAAACTATAAGTTGCAAAAAATCATTTGTGTACTCATGTAAACTATAAGTCTTTTTTTTTTTTTAACACATCTTTTTGTTTGCAGTTCTCTTTGCTTCTTTCTCGATGATCAGACTTTTGCTCTCGCTGCAGCTTTCTCGTTTGCACTCCCTCATTTTTTGTTTTCAATTCTGACACAAACGTCCCAGGTGGGCGGGACTTTCAGGGGTGCATTGGCTACTCAGTTTTTGAGTTACAGCCCAGTCCTCCAGCGATGTACAGTGCAGCTGCGGTGCGGTAGCTGAGCGTGGACAGAAGAACCAGCATTTCAATTATTATAATACTACAAGAAAATATATGTAAGTATTGATCATTTGTGTTGCCAGTGGCCTGAATGAGTATTATCTCTACTATGCACCATGCCCAGTGGCCTGAATGAGTATTATCTCTACTGTGCGCCATGCCCCAGTGGCCTGAATGAGTATTATCTCTACTGTGCGCCATGCCCCAGTGGCCTGAATGAGTATTATCTCTACTATGCGCCATGCCCAGTGGCCTGAATGAGTATTATCTCTACTGTGCACCATGCCCCAGTGGCCTGAATGAGTATTATCTCTACTGTGCACCATGCCTCAGTGGCCTGAATGTATTATTGTGATGTTTACCAAAGTTATCAAAATGTACTGAAATATTCCTGCATTGTCGTGTTTTTCTAGATTTTAGCTACTCAACGTTTTTTTCCCACAGTTTTAGTTGCTTTGTTATTGTTTTTAAAATAGGGAAGAGGGTGAAGGCAACATGTGAATCTTTAAAAAAAAATGAGTAAAAAGAAAATTCTATATTCAATCAAAATTCTGGAGAAAGAAATCAAGTAAAAAGTCAAAAAACTAATTTTATTTTTCAATGTCAACCACTCCAAACCTGTCCAAATCATCCAAGACTTTTTAAACTATTGTCCACTTTAATGCTCATTTTTGACCCACTTATGGAAGAGTGTAGGGTCCAGTCACTCGTGCATCTAAGGGTTAACTTAATTTATGCTATTTGTGTAATTGTCCCAACATCTGCAGGTTAGCATCCGGCAGTTTCTATGTGCTGGAGACCCTACTATACATTTCTATCATAGAACTTTGGGGTCTCAACATGTCCGGTTCACAAAGAGCTGGAAGTAAACTCTTCCAGGAGCTGTGAAGGTGGAGCTTATGTATTATTTGACCACACTGCTGGGTAGAGTGTGAAATAACGTAAAGGGATCAATAAAGTTCTTAAACGATTCATTTCATTATACTTTGTAATCAAATCTCCAACTCATGCCATCAAATACATGTCAAGTGTTAGGGTGTGAAAGGAAGTACCTCAGAACTATGTACTTAATATAGAATAGTACTTATATGACAAACATGAGGATTATTGTTATTTAGTGAAGTTATGAACTTTTAATAACAAAATATACTA
The DNA here is from genome assembly GCA_012861695.1 of Trematomus loennbergii. NCBI lineage: Eukaryota > Metazoa > Chordata > Actinopteri > Perciformes > Nototheniidae > Trematomus > Trematomus loennbergii. Next base: position 5,027 of record JAAOOA010003413.1, on the reverse strand, counting down.
ACAATTGTCAGGCCCTGGCTCAAGGACGGACAAAAGAAGGAGACCACACATTCATATCCAATTAAAGTATATTTATTTAAAGAAACTAAGTTAACTATGAAGTCAGTTAATCAGTAGTGTGTGTAGGTGTGGGTGTGTGAACATGCATCAGTATATAAAGATAACAAACCAAGGTCCAGCAGAGCCAAGCAACCCAAGAGGAGAGAGCGAGACTGACTGCTCAGGCGCCCATACCTGCTGAGCAGTCAACCTAAATCAGGGGTGTTTCTCAATCGCGAGTAAAGCTGCTTCAGAGCCACTATTTCAAGCATACTACGTCATCGAGTGCCGCCGAAGGGACTGTTCCAATCTCCAGCATACTTGGAAATCTACCGAGCCCGGCGTACTCCGTTTGGAGAAATATCGAGGCTGCACATGAGTAGACTCCGCGGTCTTAAAATCCCCACAATGCTTTGCGCACGGACCAAATTTCCCAAATCTGTGGCGGAAGATGTAAGAGGCGGGGCCTCTCATATGACGCACACTTGCTAGCCTGTTCACTCTCTTGTTTTCCGAATGCCAGGAAGTATTCTTGACTCGCTTCTGAAGCAAGATGCTCGGCAGACATGTGCTACCAAGCTAGCGTGCTCGAGATTGAGAAACACCCCAGGAGTCAGCCGTCTCTCCTGATTGGGGGACTTGAGTCTAAGGCCGAGGGGCCGTCACACAATGAAAGTGAAAGAAGAAGAATCAAAAACTGAACACTTTTTATACTTGTTTATATATTTAAAACAACAACAACAATTAGGATATGAATTATAATAAAGTGTAAAATACAAAACATGTTTTAAAGAAGTTAAAAACACAGAAAGTCCAGAACGGTTTTGTTTGGTGATTTAAGGCGGTCACAACAACATTGATACAGAACACTAAACAATATAACGTAAATGCTTTATTTGGAGTCAAATTACAATTCAGCATACACTTTGATGATATAAAAAGGCCTGCATGTATTTAAAAGTACACATTCAGGTAGACAGTAAGATAATAGGTAAGGGATAATGTGCAGCGAGGCGGTCATTATGGGTAAAAGAACACCCGCCAGGCAGATCAGAGAGCCGACAAAGCAAGGGATCTTGATCAGCATGAAGGGTGCTTTACCCATGAAGGGTGCTTTACCCATGAAGGGTGCTTACCCATGAAGGGTGCTTTACCCATAATGTTGCCTCGCTGCACATTATCCCGCTTATCACACGGCCACATTCTCAACAAAGTAACGATATGCCTCCCAATATTAATTGAAATGCTTTTATAGATTTAGAAAATGTTTTTATTGATTTAAAAAATAGTAGTATTGATTTAAAATGACATGCATCCGCTAAGAAAAATAGTCCGTTGTTACTGTTTGAACTACAACGGCAGGAACTGCTTCGATAGCGTTTTTTGAGGAGCTTTTTGATTATAGATTTGAAAACATCGTTGCTTGCTTTAAAGTAGCACAATTCATGATGTCAGACCTTGGAAAGTATTTAGATATCCCTGCCCTCATGCCAAAGGAACTGCACATGAATATGTTTTGCCGTTTGATGTCTGGACCGTTGTGTAAAAAGGAGGGTTTCTGCCTCGTTACTTCTCCGCTGTTTCCTTGTCCCTCTTGTCTTACTTCTCCTCTGTTTCCTTGTCGCTCTTGTCTTACTTCTCCTCTGTTTCCTTGTCCCTCTTGTCTTACTTCTCCGCTGTTTTCTTGTCGCTCTTGTCTTACTTCTCCGCTGTTTCTTGTCGTCTTGTCTTACTTCTCCGCTGTTTTCTTGTCCCTCTTGTCTTACTTCTCCTCTGTTTTCTTGTCCCTCTTGTCTTACTTCTCCTCTGTTTCCTTGTCCCTCTTGTCTTACTTCTCCTCTGTTTCCTTGTCCCTCTTGTCTTACTTCTCCTCTGTTTCCTTGTCCCTCTTGTCTTACTTCTCCTCTGTTTCCTTGTCCCTCTTGTCTTACTTCTCCGCTGTTTCCTTGTCCCTCTTGTCTTACTTCTCCGCTGTTTCCTTGTCCCTCTTGTCTTACTTCTCCTCTGTTTCCTTGTCCCTCTTGTCTTATTTCTCCTCTGTTTCTTGTCCCTCTTGTCTTACTTCTCCTCTGTTTCCTTGTCCTCTTGTCTTACTTCTCCTCTGTTTCTTGTCCCTCTTGTCTTACTCCTCTGTTTCCTTGTCCCTCTTGTCTTACTTCTCCTCTGTTTCCTTGTCCCTCTTGTCTTACTTCTCCTCTGTTTCCTTGTCCCTCTGTCTTGTCGGTTTTCGGCCAAACTGTATACAGTTCAATCGACCGGACTTCTTTCTGCAGATGTGAGCGTCCTTAACAACGGTCAATAAATCCTTGACAGCGGTCTTCACTACTGGATTAACAATGTGTCACGTGTTCAGAATCGACCAATCAGAATCAAGTATTCAACTAAGCCATGTAATAGTGTTGTATATAACATTAAAGGGTGGGATATCTATGAGTAGCAGCCAGTAGTTATATCAATGTTAGCAGAAACGTGTTTTAAAGAAGTTAAAAACACAGAAACTGTTAGCTCACATTGATAATAATAACTAGACAACGCAGTTCCTGAAGAAATTGCAGTGGGAATGCTGGATGCTGAAGAGCTGACGCAATGCTGGCTTCAATGAGTAAGAGGAAAGTGAAGAAGCAGGAATGTTTGGCAATGGGTTCCATACGAATGTCCTTTTTGAATAATAGTTATATTAAAACGTTTATCTAAACTCCCAAATGTATGAAAAATGTCAAAGATTTAAGGTGTCATCAGTGAATACAGATTTGGCTACATTAAAAATGTAAACAAAATACGAACAAGTTAACAACACATTGGGTATAAAGATGTGGGACTTTTACATTTATTTTGAAAAGCTGACACTGTGGTGCATTGCTGGATTTAAGGTGACTTTTATCAATAATGTTTTAAAGATGTTTAATTATAGTTGATACATCTCCACTCAGTTTGTTTTATCCTGCAAGAATTAGCTGATAAATTGTAGTAAGGTATAAAAACATTGACATGCTTTAGCTGGGATTGAACCAGCAACCTTCTGATTGAAGGACCAGTGCAGCACCACAGAGCCACCTGTAACAGCTGGAGTTTCTGCTTTAAAGGATTCATTTTAAAGCTGGGCTGTGCTAGGAAGTTGGTCCTAGCACAGCTTAAATCCCGCCTATCACCGACACTGGACCCCCTGCATACCGGACTAATAGGAGCACGGAAGATGCTGTTTCCATAACACTTCACACCGTCCTCTCACATCTGGAAAAAACCAACTCCTATGCAAGACTGCTGTTCATCGACTTCAGTTCAGCCTTCAACACCGTCATCCCCTCCAAACTAATCACAAAACTCAACGACCTGGGCATCGACGCCCCCCTTTGTAATTGGATTTTAGACTTTCTAACCAACACCCCCAGCATGTCAGGTTGGATAATCTCTCTTCCATGACCCTCAGCCTAAATACCGGTGTCCCACAAGGCTGCGTGCTGAGCCCCCTCCTCTACTCCATCTTCACCCACGACTGTACCCCTGTACATGGTTCAAACACCATCATCAAGTATGCAGACGACCAGAGGTGTGGACTCGAGTCACATGACTTGGACTCGAGTCATGACTTGGACTCGAGTCACATGACTTGGACTCGAGTCAGACTCGAGTCACCAATTTGATGACTTTGGACTCGACTTGACAAAATCACAAAACACTTGCGACTCGACTTGGATTTGAACACCAATGACTCGGGGCTTGACTTGGACTTGAGCCTTCTGACTTGAGGTGACTTGATACTTTAATTCAGGGTCTCCAATACGCCGATCGCGAGCTGCCGCTAGAAGAGCAGACTCCCGTCGGGGAGAGCAGAATCTTCAGCCGGTCCTACTCTTGCTGCTGAAAATCCATGCAGGCAGGGGCGGGACTTTATTTTGCTGAGCCACCATGCAGCCAATCATATGCGAGGACACACTAGGATCATACCATTATGTGAAAGAAGGGTGGGGGGCAGACGCTCCAAGGACAGCAGGTGTAGTGGTACAGGCCAGATACACAGAGCGTCAGAGAGACGGAGAGCCGGAGAGACGGATTTAAATGCTAGAGCGTCAGAAGAAGTCAAGAAATTTGCGAAAACCGAAAAAAGAAGCAGCATCTGGCTGCATGTCAATGATATTGGAGAAAACAAAGCTGAGTGCAGGATTTGTAAAAGGAAAATAACCTTCAGAGCAGGGTTTTTGTTTTGGTAACCACTCAGGATGTATTGTCAGAGGTGGGAGAAGTTCAGATCTTGTTTTTGAGTAAAAGTACCAGAGTGTAGGAATACTCGGTTAATAAAAAAGTCTATAAGTAAAAGTAGAAAAGTATTATCATCAAAATATAGTTAAAGTACCACCTGCAGAGGGATCTAGATTCAGGTGTTCTCTTCCCCATAGAGACGCCTCGCTGCACATTATCCCTTGCATAAAGATAGATTGTGGGTCCCTTATAACATGTTGTACACAGTGGAAATAACATTCTGGTCACCTCAACATCAGGGATCTTATACATTAAACTCCTTCTGAATCAAACCGTCATGGTAGCCTACCTTACTGATCCCTCTTACAATAGAAGACAAACACGTTACTTTACCAGCAGAGAGAAAATGGATTATTACAGTATTAATGTGACTAATAAAGAGCAGTTTGATTATTAAGTATTATTCTGTTGATGGGTGTCATTACATTTGGTGACAAGCACATAATGACTTGTTAAAGACTCGTTTTTTCAAAGTTTAGGACTTGGACTTGACTTGAACTTGCCCATCCTGACTTGAGACTTGACTCGGACTTGAGTGCAAAGATCTGAGACTTACTTGTGACTTGCAAAACAATGACTTGGTCCCACCTCTGCAGACGACACAACGGTGATCGGCCTTATCCACAACAACGATGAGACGGCCTACAGGGAGGAGGTTCAGCATCTGACTGAGTGGTGTGCCGACAATAACCTGGCCCTTAACACAACAAAAACAAAATAACTCATTGTGG
>JAAOOA010003412.1:10000-16868 GCA_012861695.1 Trematomus loennbergii | reverse complement strand
ACTACTATTTTCGCGGAAACATACTTACAGCCAATCAGCTCTCTGAATTTATGAGATGAGTTTGGTGGGTATGTCAGCACAGTGCCCCTATGGTGATGATTTCATCTGAGAATAACTTTATTTAAAACTCTGAATTCACTCTGAATAACTTTATTTAAACCCTGAATTCACTCTGAATAACTTTTTTAAACCCTGAATTCACTCTGAATAACTTTATTTAAACTCTGAATTCACTCTGAATAACTTTATTTAAACCCTGAATTCACTCTGAATAACTTTATTTAAACCTGAATTCACTCTGAATAACTTTATTTAAACCCTGATTCACTCTGATAATAACTTTATTTAAAGGGGACCTATCATGCAAAATGCACTTGTGTACGTCTTGTATACATGAATATGTGTCCCCGGTGTTCCAGGAACTCACCAAGTGTCAGAAAACACAACCTCTCTATTTTCCTCATACCCAAATCTCTAAAAAAGGGGCTGCAACGGATCTGATAAAAACTGATCCGATTTGAACACTGTCCTGACGTCAGGACGGTGGCGCTACGGCTATTGGGCCAACTCCACCAATCAGGAGGAGACAGCCACGGCCATTGCCGTTCCAAAGCGCTGGAGACGCTGTAGTACATATGCCAGGCCTGTAAGTGGCGCTGTAGTCTGCCACAAAAGCAGCGAAGAAGACTTCCCGCCCATAGTTACCATGGTTACCCTTCTGTTTATTCTCCGCTGTGGCTTTCTTTCTCCCTCCCCGAGGCAAGCGTTTGCTCCTGCTGCTTTAATTCAATGCAATCCCTCCCCGTCGAGGCAAGCACTGTAATTCTCTCCGGTTAGTCCACCAGCAGATGACAAACACCCACCTCTCCGCCTCTTCCAAGGAACGAGGGGACCGTGCGGCAGAGTTTCAGTTTCAGTTTCTTTCGCCGGTCAAGATGTCCGTTAAAGTTTAAATCTTCCGGACAAAATGATAAAAGTGCCGGTCAAAGGTCTTCTTTGTTATTTATTGAGCTTTAAAACAAATGAATAACGACTCTATATAATAAAACACGGAGGACGGAGATCTCTTTTTCTCCCCCTCTTCTGACAGCCCAGCAGCTGATCAGAGCACGTCTCCCTTTCCTGCAGGGGGGCGTGGTCAGCAGCTGATCAGAGCACGTCTCCCCTCTCCTGCAGGGGGGCGTGGTCAGCAGCTGATCAGAGCACGTCTCCCCTCTCCTGCAGGGGGGCGTGGTCAGCAGCTGATCAGAGCACGTCTCCCCTCTCCTGCAGGGGGGCGTGGTCAGCAGCTGATCAGAGCACGTCTCCCCTCTCCTGCAGGGGGGCGTGGTCAGCAGCTGATCAGAGCACGTCTCCCTCTCCTGCAGGGGGGCGTGTTCAGCAGCTGATCAGAGCACGTCTCCCCTCTCCTGCAGGGGGGCGTGGTCAGCAGAATCAGACCCGTAGACAGCAAACAGCACATAGAGAGAAATGAGGCATGGCTAAAATCATGATCTGTTTGGTATTTTGAAAACAGAAACGTATAATATACCTTATATAGGTATGGCCCTACAATACATAATTTACATATAGCATGATAGGTGTCCTTTAAACTCTGAATTCACTCTGAGAATAACTTTATTTAAACTCTAGTAGAAAGCATTGTTGAGTATATCTGAATGATCTAAAGTGTTTTCAGGAACAACAGACGCTGGATTTAATGAATAAATCAAGTTTTATTTTAAAGCCAAAAATCACTTAAAAAAGGTCCAGGAGGAAGTCCGGCAGCGCCTGGAGCCACAAGATCAATAAATAACAACAATAATAACTATTCATTATATAAAGGGGAGCAACAATAACTATATGATTAACAATAACTAATAATAATAATAACAATAACTATAATGTTAAATAAGGGGAGCAACAATAACTATATGAATACAATAACTAATAATAATAAACAATAACTATAATGTTAAATAAGGGGAGCAACAATAACTATATGATTAAACAATAACTAATAATAATAATAACAATAACTATAATGTTAAATAAGGGGAGCAACAATAACTATATGATTAACAATCTAAATAATAATAACAATAACTATAATGTTAAATAAGGGAGCAACAATAACTATATGCTTAACAATAACTAATAATAAATAATAATAACATTACCTTTATATTAAGATAGATACCTCTAATAATTAATAACAGTAATAATAATAATGACAGTTTCTGGAGAACGCGGCGACGACGATCCTCCGTCCGGAACCTGAATGCACCTTAAACACAAAGAGTCCGAGTAAAACTGATAACTGAGAGTCAGTGAACGCACCGTCAGGTGATTCAGTCTCTAATAACTGAGAGGCAGTGAACGCACCGTCAGGTGATTCAGTCTCTAATAACTGAGAGTCAGTGAACGCACCGTCAGGTGATTCAGTCTCTAATAACTGAGAGGCAGTGAACGCACCGTCAGGTGATTCAGTCTCTAATAACTGAGAGTCAGTGAACGCACCGTCAGGTGATTCATCTCTAATAACTGAGAGGCAGTGAACGCACCGTCAGGTGATTCAGTCTCTAATAACTGAGAGTCAGTGAACGCACCGTCAGGTGATTCAGTCTCTAATAACTGAGAGTCAGTGACGCACCGTCAGGTGATTCAGTCTCTAATAACTGAGAGGCAGTGAACGCACCGTCAGGTGATTCAGTCTCTAATAACTGAGAGTCAGTGAACGCACCGTCAGGTGATTCAGTCTCTAATAACTGAGAGGCAGTGAACGCACCGTCAGGTGATTCAGTCTCTAATAACTGAGAGGCAGTGAACGCACGTCAGGTGATTCAGTCTCTAATAACTAGGTCATGGGGAGGAGTCTGCTGTCGTGGGAGGAGTCTGCTGTCGTGGGGAGGAGTCTGCTGTCGTGGGGAGGAGTCTGCTGGTTGTGGGGGAGGAGTCTGTGCATAGGGGAGGAGTCTGCTGCCGTGGGGGAGGAGTCTGCTGTCGTGGGGAGGAGTCTGTTCATAGGGGAGGAGTCTGCTGTCGTGGGGAGGAGTCTGTTCATAGGGGAGGAGTCTGCTGTCGTGGGAGGAGTCTGCTGCCGTGGGGGAGGAGTCTGCTGTCGTGGGGGAGGAGTCTGCTGTCGTGGGAGGAGTCTGTTCATAGGGGAGGAGTCTGCTGCCGTGGGAGGAGTCTGCTGTCGTGGGGAGGAGTCTGCTGTTGTGGGGAGGAGTCTGTGCATAGGGAGGAGTCTGCTGCCGTGGGGGAGGAGTCTGCTGTCGTGGGGGAGGAGTCTGCTGTCGTGGGGAGGAGTCTGTTCATAGGGGAGGAGTCTGCTGTCGTGGGGAGGAGTCTGTTCATAGGGGAGGAGTCTGCTGCCGGGGGGATAGGGATGGGTACCGAGCCCCGGTATTAAACGGGCCCCCGTATTAACGGGCCCCCATGGCTGAATTATTAAAGCTGTGGTACCGTTAAGCTCCGAGGTTATAGATGTTTGTATCGGTACTGGAGACATCTAAAACAGATGTATTTCTGCTACACAAACATTATATTGCAGTTTTCCGTTTCTAATACGAAAAAAGAGCAAAAATGCATCTATGATTATTTTGAGTATTTTCGATCTTTCCAATCCAGACGAGAGATATCTCTCTCCGTCTGTGTGCGAGGGGGCGGGGCAGTTTACACACACACTCTGCTACATGCTACATGCATGCAACACACACACACTCTGCAACATGCATGCAACACACGCTCTGCTACATGCTACATGCATGCAACACACACACACACACTCAGCTGCTACATGCATGCAACACACACACACTGCTACATGCTACATGCATGCAACACACACACACTCTGCAACATGCATGCAACACACGCTCTGCTACATGCTACATGCATGCAACACACACACACACTCTGCTACATGCATGCAACACACACACACACTCTGCTACATGCATGCAACACACACACACACTCTGCTACATGCATGCAACACACACACACACTCTGCAACATGTATGCAACACACACGGCAGAGATGGCAGAGAGAACGCGCTCCAAGGTGTGGTTCAACTTTACCCGTCTCGATGTGGACAATGCTCGTTGCCAAAAGTGCAATAAGAGTTCAGCATGTCAGGGCGGTAACACTTAGTTTAGTTAGTTTACCTTTATTCTCCAAAAGAGTACCGTTAAAGACCGGATCAATAAGCGCTATCGATAAAGTAGTAGTACCATTAAAACGTTAACGATACCCATCCCTAGTGGGGGAGGAGTCTACTGCCGTGGGGGAGGAGTCTACTGCCGTGGGGGAGGAGTCTACTGCCGTGGGGGAGGAGTCTACTGCCGTGGGGGAGGAGTCTGCTGTCATGGGGGAGGAGTCTGCTGCCGTGGGGAGGAGACTACTGCCGTGGGGAGGAGTCTGCTGTCGTGGGGAGGAGTCTGCTGCCGTGGGGGAGGAGTCTGCTGTCGTTGGGGAGGAGTCTGCTGTCGTGGGGGAAGAGTCTGCTGCCGTGGGGGAGGAGTCTGCTGTCATGGGGGAGGGTCTGCTGTCGTTGGGGAGGAGTCTGCTGTCATGGGGAGGAGTCTGCTGTCATGGGGAGGGCTTATTACCTTTACCTTTGTTCCTCAGGATGTGTCTACAGGTGAACAACAAACCAGCAGCAGCAGCAACACTGACACAACTCTGCAGACAGAAACACAAACATTCAGTCATGAGACCTGCTCGACCAATCAGAAGACACCGTTTGTATAGAGGATATTATCAGAGAAATCAAGATAGCGAACACTTAAAGGTGAAGACTCTTACATCACAGTGAGGAGGATCCACAGCTCCAGAGCCGAGTCTGAAGGAGAGCAAGAAGAGAAGAAGGAGTCAGGTGAGTTAACGAGCTGAAGTCAGGTGAGTTAACGAGCTGAAGTCAGGTGAGTTAACGGGCTGAAGTCAGGTGAGTTAACGAGCTGAAGTCGGGTTAGTTAACGGCTGAAGTCGGGTAGTTAACGAGCTGAAGTCGGGTTAGTTAACGAGCTGAAGTCGGGTGAGTAACGGGCTGAAGTCAGTGAGTTAACGAGCTGAAGTCGGGTGAGTTAACGGGCTGAAGTCGGGTTAGTTAACGAGCTGAAGTCGGGTGAGTTAACGGGCTGAAGTCGGTTAGTTAACGGGCTGAAGTCGGGTGAGTTAACGAGCTGAAGTCAGGTGAGTTAACGAGCTGAAGTCAGGTGAGTTAACGAGCTGAAGTCAGGTGAGTTAAGGGCTGAAGTCAGGTTAGTTAACGGGCTGAAGTCAGGTGAGTTAACGGGCTGAAGTCAGGTGAGTTAACGGGCTGAAGTCAGGTTAGTTAACGGGCTGAAGTCAGGTTAGTTAACGGGCTGAAGTCAGGTTATTAACGAGCTGAAGTCAGGTGAGTTAACGAGCTGAAGTCAGGTGAGTTAACGAGCTGAAGTCAGGTGAGTTAACGGGCTGAAGTCAGGTGAGTTAACGGGCTGAAGTCAGGTGAGTTAACGAGCTGAAGTCAGGTTAGTTAACGAGCTGAAGTCAGGTTAGTTAACGACTGAAGTCAGGTTAGTTAACGAGCTGAAGTCAGGTTAGTTAACGAGCTGAAGTCAGGTTAGTTAACGGGCTGAAGTCAGGTGAGTTAACGGGCTGAAGTCAGGTGAGTTAACGAGCTGAAGTCAGGTGAGTTAACGGGCTGAAGTCAGGTGAGTTAACGGGCTGAAGTCAGGTTAGTTAACGAGCTGAAGTCAGGTGAGTTAACGGGCTGAAGTCAGGTTAGTTAACGGGCTGAAGTCAGGTGAGTTAACGGGCTGAAGTCAGGTTAGTTAACGGCTGAAGTCAGGTGAGTTAACGAGCTGAAGTCAGGTGAGTTAACGGGCTGAAGTCAGGTTAGTTAACGGGCTGAAGTCAGGTTAGTTAACGGGCTGAAGTCAGGTGAGTTAACGAGCTGAAGTCAGGTTAGTTAACGAGCTGAAGTCAGGTGAGTTAACGGGCTGAAGTCAGGTTAGTTAACGGCTGAAGTCAGGTGAGTTAACGAGCTGAAGTCAGGTTAGTTAACGAGCTGAAGTCAGGTGAGTTAACGAGCTGAAGTCAGGTGAGTTAACGGGCTGAAGTCAGGTTAGTTAACGAGCTGAAGTCAGGTTAGTTAACGGGCTGAAGTCAGGTGAGTTAACGAGCTGAAGTCAGGTGAGTTAACGAGCTGAAGTCAGGTGAGTTAACGGCTGAAGTCAGGTGAGTTAACGAGCTGAAGTCAGGTGAGTTAACGAGCTGAAGTCAGGTTAGTTAACGGGCTGAAGTCAGGTGAGTTAACGAGCTGAAGTCGGGTGAGTTAACGAGCTGAAGTCGGGTTAGTTAACGAGCTGAAGTCAGGTTAGTTAACGGGCTGAAGTCAGGTGAGTTAACGAGCTGAAGTCAGGTGAGTTAACGAGCTGAAGTCAGGTGAGTTAACGAGCTGAAGTCGGGTTAGTTAACGAGCTGAAGTCAGTTAGTTAACGGCTGAAGTCAGGTGAGTTAACGAGCTGAAGTCAGGTGAGTTAACGAGCTGAAGTCAGGTTAGTTAACGAGCTGAAGTCAGGTGAGTTAACGGCTGAAGTCGGGTTAGTTAACGAGCTGAAGTCAGGTTAGTTAACGGGCTGAAGTCAGGTTAGTTAACGAGCTGAAGTCAGGTGAGTTAACGAGCTGAAGTCGGGTTAGTTAACGAGCTGAAGTCAGGTGAGTTAACGGGCTGAAGTCGGGTTTAGTTAACGAGCTGAAGTCAGGTGAGTTAACGAGCTGAAGTCAGGTGAGTTAACGGGCTGAAGTCGGGTTAGTTAACGAGCTGAAGTCAGGTGAGTTAACGAGCTGAAGTCAGGTGAGTTAACGGGCTGAAGTCAGGTGAGTTAACGAGCTGAA
>JAAOOA010003412.1:0-5000 GCA_012861695.1 Trematomus loennbergii | reverse complement strand
CTATCCCTATGGTCTATGGTCTATGGTCTATCCCTATGGTCTATGGTCTATCCCTATGGTCTATGGTCTATGTCTATGGTCTATGGTCTATGTCTATGGTCTATGTCTATGGTCTATCCCTATGGTCTACCCCTATGGTCTACCCCTATGGTCTACCCCTATGGTCTACCCCTATGGTCTATCCCTATGGTCTATGGTCTATGGTCTATGGTCTATGGTCTATCCCTATGGTCTATGGTCTATCCCTATGGTCTATGGTCTATCCCTATGGAATATGGTCTATGGTCTATCCCTATGGTCTATGGTCTATCCCTATGGTCTATGGTCTATGTCTATGGTCTATCCCTATGGTCTATCCCTATGGTCTACCCCTATGGTCTACCCTATGGTCTATCCCTATGGTCTATCCCTATGGTCTATGGTCTATCCCTATGGTCTATGGCAGGGTCGGCAACAGGCGGACCGCGGTCCGGATCCGGACCCAGACGCCGACCTATACGGACCCGGACCTATAATCAATACATTAATAGGGGATTTCAATTTTGACGGGGCGATTCTATTTTAACCGCCGCCGACAGGGGGCGAAAGAGACGAGTGAGCGATACAGGGAGAGAAACACAGAAGAAGAGACGAGAGAGCGGCAGAGAGAAGCGGAGAGGAAAGTGAGTGAAGAGAATAATTAGCGATACAGGGAGAGAAGCGGTGAATGTGAATACATTTTTTGGAATTATTGGTGGAAAAGTTTCCTCATAAAATGTAATATTCATTACCAGCAGAACTGTGTGCACACTGCACAGCGCTGCAGCATGTCTGTGAGGCCCCGCCCCCGCACGCAGATCAGAGAGAGAGATCTCTTTTAAAATATATAGAAACGGAGATGGTTCGATAAAATGTGCAAGATAACGTTTATGTAGCATTTCTTTATTGTCGAAATGATGACATTTCATAACGGGATCAAATCAAAGTGAATGGCCTGCTGCTGCTGAATGCATGGGGCAAGTGACTGGAAACAGTTTTAAAAGTTATTACGTCGTTTCAGATAATAAATAATAATAGTAATTCATTCTATTTAGGGGCGCCTTTCAAAGCACCCAAGGACACCTGACAATTCATAACATATTCTAAGGAAAGGTTTAAGAGAGTACAAATAATGCAGTCCTGGTGATGTTTTTTATGTGGGGTGCAGATGAGAGGGAGCTGTCCAGAATGACCCAAGATGTTGTGTTTGAGTTGTGCTCTTGATAAGCCATTAAAACAGTAAAATAAGTGTCTCCTGTTCACCAAAACATACCCATCTGTTATGGAAAAATAAAGTATTCCAAAAGTATTCTAAAAGTAATCTGAATACGTTACTTTTTTAAGACACGTAACTCTAACTGTATTCGGATTACTTTCAGAGCCATGTATTCAGTAACCGATTACATTTACAAAGTAACCCTCCCAACCCTGATTAAAAGTGCCAAAACGCCACTATGAGACAAAACACAAAGTGTTTGACCAAACATTCCCTCTCAAGTCAGAACTGAGGTCACAAAAAATAAGCAGTCTCAGAGCCCAATATGATCAGTCCACCAGGATCAAAATTAAAACTAAATATCGTTCCAGGGCAGGCTAACCGAGGCTAACCAATGAGCACCTGCATGTGTGTATGAGAATGGCCCTGACACCATTTCAGCCCAGATTTAAACTCCTGGCAGGACAAGCTCAAGCTCAATTCTCGCACTGAATTAAAAAAAGTGAGTGAGGGACTGCAATATAAGAGGGAAAGAAAGAGAAACTTTAAAACTGTTCAATTGTTATGATGTGTAAAGACTGATATGTTCTATAATCGTCTGAAACTGTTAAGTCATGATGTGAAACGGTTAACAAAGCTATTTTATTTATTTCTCTATTTTATTTTTAAATGCAGCCCGAGAGGAACATTACACATATCCACAGTATTTACTGTATATCTGTATAGTTCAATGTTAATTGACAATAAATATTGTTGTTTTTGAATTGTACTTTCTTTATTTGATTGGCAGTCAGTTGTTGATTACATGCAGACGTTGATAAAGCTACAGGCTACTTCAATATATATCACACTAATTCATAAAGCAAGTTAGACATTTTGATGTTCCGGACCTTTGCATGGGGACATTTTCTCTAACTGGACCTCGTTGAATTTTAGTTGAATACCCCTGGTCTATGGTCTATCCCTATGGTCTATCCCTATGGTCTATCCCTATGGTCTATGGTCTATCCCTATTGTCTATGGTCTATCCCTATTGTCTATGGTCTATCCCTATGGTCTATGGTCTATCCCTATTGTCTATCCCTATGGTCTATGGTCTATCCCTATGGTCTATGGTCTATCCCTATGGTCTATGGTCTATCCCTATTGTCTATGGTCTATCCCTATGGTCTATGGTCTATCCCTATGGTCTATGGTCTATCCCTATTGTCTATCCCTATGGTCTATTGTCTATCCTATGGTCTATCCTATGGTCTATGGTCTATCCCTATGGTCTATCCCTATGGTCTATGTCTATCCCTATTGTCTATCCCTATGGTCTATCCCTATGGTCTATTGTCTATCCCTATGGTCTATGGTCTATCCCTATGGTCTATGGTCTATCCCTATGGTCTATCCCTATTGCTATTCCTATCTAATGGTCTATGGTCTATCCCTATGGTCTATCCCTATGGTCTATGGTCTATCCCTATGGTCTATCCCTATTGTCTACCTATCGTCTATCCCTATGGTCTATGGTCTATCCCTATGGTCTATCCCTATGGTCTATTCCTATCTATCCCTATGGTCTATGGTCTATCCCTATGGTCTATCCCTATGGTCTATCCCTATTGTCTATCCCTATGGTCTATGGTCTATCCCTATGGTCTATCCCTATGGTCTATGGTCTATCCCTATTGTCTATCCCTATGGTCTATGGTCTATCCCTATGGTCTATCCCTATGGTCTATTCCTATCTATCCCTATGGTCTATGGTCTATCCCTATGTCTATCCCTATGGTCTATCCCTATTGTCTATCCCTATTGTCTATCCCTATCGTCTATCCCTATGGTCTATGGTCTATCCCTATGGTCTATCCCTATGGTCTATTCC
Source organism: Trematomus loennbergii (assembly GCA_012861695.1). Lineage (NCBI taxonomy): Eukaryota > Metazoa > Chordata > Actinopteri > Perciformes > Nototheniidae > Trematomus > Trematomus loennbergii. Next base: position 1,893 of record JAAOOA010003412.1, on the reverse strand, counting down.
TATCTATCCCTATGGTCTATGGTCTATCCCTATGGTCTATCCCTATGGTCTATGGTCTATCCCTATTCTATCCCTATGGTCTATGGTCTATTCCTATCTATCCCTATGGTCTATCCCTATGGTCTATGTCTATCCCTATGGTCTATCCCTATGGTCTATGGTCTATCCCTATGGTCTATGGTCTATTCCTATCTATCCCTATGGTATATGGTCTATCCCTATGGTCTATCCCTATGGTCTATGGTCTATTCCTATCTATCCCTATGGTCTATCCCTATGGTCTATGGTCTATCCCTATGGTCTATCCCTATGGTCTATGGTCTATTCCTATCTATCCCTATGGTCTATCCCTATGGTTATGGCAGGCATCCTCAAAGTCCGGACTCCGGTCCGGATCCGGACCGAACCACAACTGTCTCTGGACTCTGAGCAAATTATACTTTTCATATGTATTATCTGTGTATCTTATCTGTGTTATCTGCGAGACATCGCCACAACGCAACGAGTCAAAATTCTCCGCTATGTCCGCTGCATACAGCGCTCTGCATGTCAGACTGTTCCACTGTCTGTGTGTGTCTGTCAACGCTTTGGTCCAATCACATTCAGCATCCCGTCAGCGTTTTTTCCCCCCACCAACAGTCTGCGAATCAGAGGCACAGTAGGGCGGGTCTTCGCGGAATGCGGGTGGGAAAAATGCGTGTGTCGTGTCGTCTCTTTCAACCTGTCTGAGTCAGAGCGAGAGTTTAAAAAAAAAAAGTCAGAGCGAGAGTTAACAGCTCATCTAGTTGCATCTGTACTGTAGCTAGTAGCCTAGTTTCACCTACCGGGGTGGCATGGGGTGGCAACTGCCACCCTAAAAATAGGCCTTGCCACCCCAGCTGCCACCCCAGTTGGCAGCTTTGTTTTGAAAGAAAAGTTGTGGCTCATCTGACATTTATGAGAGAAAGTCTCTAATGTCCGAGTGCAAGTGAATGCAGCACAAGATGCACGTCTTGTAACCCCTCCCCGGCCCTGGCGCGAGCGTGGAAATATGATTGGCGGAGATTTCATTTGAACGGGACGGCGCAAAACGAGAAGCATTCGGACCCAAGTACTGAAGGAATGAGGTATTTGCGGTCTACAATGACAGAGAAGAGACTGTCAAGTTGGCTGTACTCAGCATTGAATCAAAACGCACTAAAGCTGTTGATCTTAATAAGTTTGTGAGGCGTTTTGCTGAACAAATGGTAATCGCGCATTCAGCTGTAATAGACATGTCAACTTGATGCTCTGCTCACGGATGAGCATACAAAACTGTTAAGATGATGACCTTACGTGTGTAAATATTTTTCTTTGTGGGGGTCTGCCCCCAAAAAACAGTTTTAAGTCCTGAGAAAGTCAAATAAGACGGTGTGTAAAACTACACTGCCCAGCCAAAAAAAAGTAACCACTTTGATTTAACTAGGCCAGTAGGTAAGGACTTCCACTGGATAATAACTGAAGTATAAAAGAATGCATGACTGAAGTGATGGAGACCATGTTTGAAGGCAAACAAAAAGAGGAAATAACAGGTCAAATCAAGCAAATCCCCCTCTCAGATTCCACAGCAACCAGAAGAACATAAATACTGGCTGGTGATTTGATTAATCAGCTTTGTGATGGAATAAAAAATGCACAGTGCATTTCCTTAGCTGTGGATGAGTCCACTGACACCACTGACAATGCTCAGTTGCTGGTGTTTGTGAGTTTTTATGATGAGGCAAAGGGGGAGTTTGTTGAAGATGTGTTGGGCCTGACGAACCTCAGTGGACACACAAGGGGGCAAGACATTTATAAAGCAATAATGGGAATGCTGAATGAAAGAGGGTGCAGCTGCCTTTATTCATAACTGTGCAGCTCTACACTGCGACTCTG
>JAAOOA010003411.1:0-16304 GCA_012861695.1 Trematomus loennbergii | reverse complement strand
CATTATCAACACGGACTAGAGATGTCTCGGAGATGGCTCGGACCCCACACCCTGGTTCTATGTAACCCTGGAGGAATGTCACATGAGTCGACAGGGGACTGCTGCTGGCTAATGAAGGACTATTTTGGGGTACATTTCCCCCATTATCAACACGGACTAGAGATGTCTCGGAGATGGCTCGGACCCCACACCCTGGTTCTATGTAACCCTGGAGGAATGTCACATGAGTCGACAGGGGACTGCTGCTGGCTAATGAAGGACTATTTTGGGGTACATTTCCCCCATTATCAACACGGACTAGAGATGTCTCGGAGATGGCTCGGACCCCACACCCTGGTTCTATGTAACCCTGGAGGAATGTCACATGAGTCGACAGGGGACTGCTGCTGGCTAATGAAGGACTATTTTGGGGTACATTTCCCCCATTATCAACATGGACTAGAGATGTCTCGGAGATGGCTCGGACCCCACACCCTGGTTCTATGTAACCCTGGAGGAATGTCACATGAGTCGACAGGGGACTGCTGCTGGCTAATGAAGCACTATTTCTGGGTACTTTTTTTTCATTTTCACCCAAATTTCCCTGGATGAAATATTTTTTAGTTTTTTTTGTTTTTAGCCCAGTTTTGGCCACAGCGTTGCCTGGAGGATAGGACCGAGATATGACAGACTCTCTGGCCGCCTCACAAGTCACTATTGTCGGACACTTTCTTTGCTTTACCCCGGTTCTATCACTCTTTCCTCCTTTGACCATACAACCCGTTTCCTGCTGGGGTGGTGCCTGGTTCCGGGGTACCCCAAACCCTCTCATGGTCGGGGCACCATGTATGGATGCATCGGACCCAATGTTGCCATCACCAGCCCCGCGTTGGTGCGGAAGTGGGACCATCTGACCCGGTGGTAACCCAATACTTCCCTTCGTCCATGCACCATGAATTGATGCATCGGACCCAGTGTCGCAACCACCGCTCACGCTAACGCATATAAACGGAGAACTATAACATCATTTTGATCAAATTCATTATGTGTGTTTCAGTAAGGATGTCATCTGAATGCCCGGTGTGCAGACTCTTCTATCTGGCATTGAACAAACACCTTAAGCACAAGCATGCAGTGCGGAACTTGGAGGAGAGGGGAATCCTCCTGAAAATAGCCAGTGGAAGGATAAATGTTCGGACCAAACCCTGTCCCATCGCTGGGTGTTCGTACGCTGGGAAGAGACTGGACCGTCATGTAAAACATGACCACCCTGAGTTGTCCCGACATGAGGCACAGCAGGTCATGGCAAGGCTGAAGCATAGTGTGGCACTGCAGTTGCTCCATGACCTCCGTGAGACTAACCCCATCATTGGAATGGCTACATCATTGGATATAGACAATGAGGGGGAATACCCCGGGCACCCTCCACCCTTCTCCCCACATACCGAGTGTGACAACGAGGACTGCAGGCAGGTGATGCTGGAAAATGTGGCATTGAGGGCTCAGAAGGATGCCCTCAATGATGAGGTGAAGACCCTGCGCTCCAGGCTGAAAAAGGAGCTAAAACCCAGGAAGCAGAGTGCTGCTGTTCTTGAGGAAGAGGACGAATGTATACGATTTAAGGGCCTGGCAATCCCAAGTACCTCCGGCATAAACACAGTAGCCTCAGGCAGCAATACCCCTGTGAAGACCCCGGTGAAGACTGTCATGCAGTCCCCAGTAACCTCCGGTAGCGGGACCCCTGTGAAGACCCCGGTGAAGACTGTCATGCATTCCCCAGTAACCTCCGGTAGCGGGACCCCTGTGAAGACCCCGGTGAAGACTGTCATGCATTCCCCAGTAACCTCCGGTAGCGGGACCCCTGTGAAGACCCCGGTGAAGACTGTCATGCTTGCAGTAGCCTCCGGTGGAAGCACCGGGACCCTGTGAGAGCCAAGTGAAGACTGTAATGCTTGCAGTAGCCTCCGGTGGAAGAGACCGGTCAAGAACCCTGTGAAGAGCCAGTGAAGACTGTCATATTACCAGTTTCCTCCGGTAGCGAGACGCCTGTGAAGACCCCGGTGGAAACTGTCATGTTTGCAGTAGCCTCCGGTAGCGAGACCCTGTGAAGACCCCGGTGGAAACTGTCATGTTTGCAGTAGCCTCCGGTAGCGAGACCCCTGTGAAGACCCCGGTGGAAACTGTCATGTTTGCAGTAGCCTCCGGTAGCGAGACCCCTGTGAAGACCCCGGTGGAAACTGTCATGTTTGCAGTAGCCTCCGGTAGCGAGACCCCTGTATGCCGGAAGACCCGTGCCTCTAAGCTGGCTAATGACTTGCCCTCTCCCTCAAATTACTGGTCCACTGGGTGTGGACGGGGGAATACCATGCGTGAAATCACGTTGCCTAGAAGCATGGAGGCGTACCTTCAGACATACTTGGATCATTGTTTGGGTGTCGCTCCGACAGTAAAACAGAAAGACAATGTTGTGTCGAAGATCAGCCGGATAAAGAACTTCATAGTATACATGGCCCATGGTGTTAACCGCCTGTCAGACTGGCTGTTCCTAAGAAACATGAAGATGATCCGTGGCTGGAGCGAGTATATTGTAAAGCCGGGCCGGGCAGTCACAACATCAGAGTTCTTCCTGAAGAATGTGCACCAGTTCATGGGGTACATGTCTGAGTCAAAGCCCCGGGGGTGCAAGCTCACCCAGTCTGATATGACCCACATAATGAGAGAGGTGAAAGCCAACATGAAACACTTGAATAAGGCAGTCACTCTACATCAGTTTAAGGTGAAGAGAACAAACTGGATCGTCTGCCGAGCCAGGCGGAGCTTCTCGCCGCCATGGCGGCCGCTGAGAAGCGCATCCCGGAGCTCCTCGACCTGATGGCCGGCACGCCGACCTCAACCACCCAGAAGCTTCGCTATGGCTATCTCACCCTCCATTGGAGCCTCCTGTATGGCCACCGTAACGGGCGTGTACGCAAACATGAAAAACAGTGAGGTCTTAGAGGCAGCCATAAGGGGAACTGCTGAGGGCTACATCATCCATGTGCAGGATCACAAGACGGCCAAGACATATGGCGAAGCACAGCTGGCGCTTACAGTAGAGGAGTTTAGCTGGGTCATGCGGTGGATGGGGATTAAAAAGGTATTGCTGGGTCCTCAGAATGAATTCTTCCTTTTCACAAGGGGAATCGTGGCCTCCAAGAACCTGAACGCTCACTTGAAGAGGGCATGGGCTGATGCTGGGCTAGAAACAGCCGTCACCTTCACAATCTGCGCACTGCCCTGGCTGACAATATCAAGCATCACCAAGATCCAGAAAGCCGGTAGATTCTCGCCAGGTTTATGTGTCACGACGTAACCACGGCGGAACCGGTTCTACGCGAATGCGCCAGGAATAAAGGAGGCATTGAGAATCCGCTCCATGTTCATGGCGTCATCAGATGCGGCAGCAGCTGCATCATCATCAGAAGGATGTCTACCGCTGTCAGATGGGGAGACCTACGAAGAGGGCTGCTATAACAGTACTGCTCCATCATCTTCACCTGATGGGTCATTGGAGCGGCAGCAGCAGCGGAAGCGGAAGCGGGAGGGAAAGAGGCCAATGAAGTCGGGACCGGGGCTGGTTGACACTCCTGATGATGGGCAGGGGCCGTGGACCTCAACCTGTTTGCCCTGGTGCACCGTAAGAATTAGACGCCTTTGGTCCCCTGAATCCCGCTAAACATTGTGAATATGTATACCGTGTATATAATTATTATTATAATCCTGTGTATACATTTTGTAAATAGTACAATATCTCCAGGGCGCATAACTGCACTTTACAAGCCAGGGAAGGTGCCAGAATCTGGGCATACATTTTGTTAATAGTGCAACACCTCCAGGGCGCATAACTGCACTTTACAAGCCAGGGAAGGTGCCAGAATCCTGGGCATACATTTTGTTAATAGTGCAACACCTCCAGGGCGCATAACTGCACTTTACAAGCCAGGGAAGGTGCCAGATCCTGGGCATACATTTTGTTAATAGTGCAACACCTCCAGGGCGATAACTGCACTTTACAAGCCAGGGAAGGTGCCAGAATCCTGGCATACATTTTGTTAATAGTGCAAACACCTCCAGGGCGCATAACTGCACTTTACAAGCCAGGGAAGGTGCCAGAATCCTGGGCATACATTTTGTTAATAGTGCAAACACCTCCAGGGCGCATAACTGCACTTTACAAGCCAGGGAAGGTGCCAGAATCCTGGGCATACATTTTGTTAATAGTGCAACACATCCAGGCGCATAACTGCACTTTACAAGCCAGGGAGGTGCCAGAATCCTGGGCATACATTTGTTAATAGTGCAACACCTCCAGGGCGCATAACTGCACTTTACAAGCCAGGGAAGGTGCCAGAATCCTGGGCACATTTTTGTTAATAGTGCAACACCTCCAGGGCGCATAACTGCACTTTACAAGCCAGGGAAGGTGCCAGAATCCTGGGCATACATTTTGTTAATAGTGCAACACCTCCAGGGCGCATACTGCACTTTACAAGCCAGGGAAGGTGCCAGAATCCTGGCATACATTTTGTTAATAGTGCAACACCTCCAGGGCGCATAACTGCACTTTACAAGCCAGGGAAGGTGCCAGAATCCTGGGCATACATTTTGTTAATAGTGCAACACCTCCAGGGCGCTGCACTTTAAAACGTAGGTTAAGAAATTTAGTAGTACTGTTATAGCAGCAGTAGTACGTGTAAATAGTTGATGTTTTAGTCTGTGTGTACTGTGATTTTTGTTACTGCAACGTGTAAATAGTTGATGTTTTAGGGGTGTGGTTGATGTTTTAGGGTGTGTGTTCAAATAAAATAAAATAAAAAAAACAAAAAAAAACAATAACCTTGATGGTTACCAGGGGCAGATAAAGTGCCACTTTCCATCAGCACCGGGGTGCTGAACCCTGTGATGAGCGCTCAAGTGTTGGCGGAGGAGGTGTAAGCCAAGGAGGGTGAACAAAAGTTAAAGTGTTTGAACCTCCAGCCCAGAAGGGGGGTGGTGTGCCGTGAAGAAGGCCGACTATGGATGCTGATGGGCGGACATAGAAGCACCACAAAATCCACCCCCTTTAGGGTCACCAGGGGCACGAGAATACCTCAACAGAAGGGGTGGTGGTGCCATGAAGAAGGCCGACTATGGATGCTGATGGGCGGACATAGAAGCACCACAAAATCCACCCCCTTTAGGGTCACCAGGGGCACGAGAATACCCTCAACAGAAGGGGTGGTGGTGCCGTGAAAGAAGGCCGACTATGGATGCTGATGGGCGACATAGAAGCACCACAAAATCCACCCCCTTTAGGGTCACCAGGGCACGAGAATACCCTCACAGAAGGGGTGGTGGTGCCGTGAAGAAGGCCGACTATGGATGCTGATGGGCGACATAGAAGCACCACAAAATCCACCCCTTTAGGGTCACCAGGGGCAACGAGGTTCTGGTGGGTGTGAATACCTGTGTTTAGTCCGTGGGGGAGTGCTTAAGTGTGGGGGCCCGGGGACTCAGGGTGTGCAAGGTTATGGAGGTCCCACTGTTATGGGGACATGCTGGAGGTCATGAGTCCGTCCTTCGGGGCTCTGTGAGCGGGCACAGACAGTGATTTTCCCCTGGTCTCTCCTGGAGCTGTGAAATAACCAGAGTCCCACTGTTAGGGGGGCCATGCTGGAGGTCATGAGTCCGTACTTTGGGGTCTGTGAGCGGGCACAGACAGGTGATTTTCCCCTGGTCTCTCCTGGAGCTGTGAAATGCACAGAGTCCCACTGTTAGGGAGCCATCCTGAGGTCTCTAGTCCGTCTTTCGTGCTCTGTGAGCGGGCAAAAAGAGGTGATTTTCCCCTGGTCTCTGCTGGAGCTGTGAAATGCACAGAGTCCCACTGTTAGGGAGCCATCCTGGAGGTCTCTAGTCCGTCTTTCGGTGCTCTGTGAGCGGGCAGAGGAGGTGATTTTCCCCTGGTCTCTGCTGGAGCTGTGAATGCACAGAGTCCCACTGTTAGGGAGCCATCCTGGAGGTCATGAGTCCGTACTTTGGGGGTCTGTGAGCGGGCCCAGACAGGTGATTTTCCCCTGGTCTCTCCTGGAGCTGTGAAATAACCAGAGTCCCACTGTTAGGGACTTCTGCTGGAGGTCTCCTGCATTTAAACAGATTCACCAGTTTCTAACAAGACTTTAGCCCTGATCAGAGCCCTGTTTTCTGGGTAAGACAGCGAGGTGCTGTACCCTGGGTGTCTGGCTCTCTGAGACCCTGCTAAAAGCAGTGTCTCTGCTGCCTGCATTTAAACAGATTCACCAGTTTCTAACAAGACTTTAGCCCTGATCAGAGCCCTGTTTTCTGGGTAAGACAGCGAGGTGCTGTACCCTGGGTGTCTGGCTCTCTGAGACCCTGCTAAAAGCAGTGTCTCTGCTGCCTGCATTTAAACAGATTCACCAGTTTCTAACAAGACTTTAGCCCTGATCAGAGCCTGTTTTCTGGGTAAGACAGCGAGTGCTGTACCCTGGGGTCTGGCTCTCTGAGACCCTGCTAAAAGCAGTGTCTCTGCTGCCTGCATTTAAACAGATTCACCAGTTTCTAACAAGACTTTAGCCCTGATCAGAGCCCTGTTTTCTGGGTAAGACAGCGAGGTGCTGTACCCTGGTGTCTGGCTCTCTGAGACCCTGCTAAAAGCAGTGTCTCTGCTGCCTGCATTTAAACAGATTCACCAGTTCTAACAAGACTTTAGCCCTGATCAGAGCCCTGTTTTCTGGGTAAGACAGCGAGGTGCTGTACCCTGGGTGTCTGGCTCTCTGAGACCCTGCTAAAAGCAGTGTCTCTGCTGCCTGCATTTAAACAGATTCACCAGTTTCTAACAAGACTTTAGCCCTGATCAGAGCCCTGTTTTCTGGGTAAGACAGCGAGGTGCTGTACCCTGGGTGTCTGGCTCTCTGAGACCCCGCTAAAAGCAGTGTCTCTGCTGCCTGCATTTTAAACAGATTCACCAGTTTCTAACAAGACTTTACAACTGCACTTTACAAGCCAGGGAAGGGGCCAGAATCCTGGGTATACATTTTGTAAATAGTGCAATACCTCCAAGGCGCATAACTGCACTTTACAAGCCAGGAAGATGCCTGAATCCTGGGGTAAACATTGTTTAATTGTTTAAGTGTTTTAAATGTATGGAACAGTGTTTTGTCTCTTTCAAAAACTCTCCCGTCATTGGCCGGATACATGGGGACGATTTTATATTGACTATGACCGTTACTATTCCAGTGAGACGAAGTACGTCCAGTGACGGGAGTGATCCCATGTTAATTTTGTCCGAAAACCAGAGCATTCCCTTATCCCTCTTAGGTGCCTTACAAACAATGGACGTCCGCTCTCGGGAGCGCGGAGTGGTGCGGTCACCCTAAGTGACAGACCTAAAGTATCCGGGATTCAGGCATCTTCCCTGGCTTGTACATTTTTGGTGATGCGCCCTGGAGATATCGACTATTTTAAACAACTTTCCCCGCTTTTCAAACATTTATTCCGGGTTTAGCCAGTCATTTTGCACGAAATCATTTAATATTAACGGTCTCCTGAAAAAGCACATATTCTGTGCATTTTCAGGAGAGCGTCTATGTTAAATGATTTAGTGCAAAATGACTGTCTAAAACTCTCTTCCAGACATTTAAAAATACTTTCCCCGACCATTTAAACATTATTTCTGGCTTGTAAAGTTGCAGTTATGCCCTGGAGATATTATACTATTTCAAACAACTTTTCCCCGCATTTCGAATACTTATTCCTGGGTACAAGTGTTATCTTTCCCCCCCTGGGTGTGTGTGAGACAAGTGAAGTGAGTCAGCCTGCCAACAGCAGCAGTGTGCTGTCATTTGAAACATGTTACCCCACAGTTTGACTATGCTTTAGCCACGTTTCGAGCACTCTTTCCTGGGTCATGTGTGCTCCAATGTGTCCTCTTTCTCCCCCCTGGGTGTGTGTGAGACAAGTGAAGTGAGTCAGCCTGCCAACAAGCAGCAGTGTGCTGTCATTTGAAACATGTTACCCCACAGTTTGACTATGCTTTAGCCACGTTTCGAGCACTCTTTCCTGGGTCAATGTGTGCTCCAATGTGTCCTCTTTCTCCCCCCTGGTGTGTGTGTGAGACAAGTGAAGTGAGTCAGCCTGCCAACAAGCAGCAGTGTGCTGTCATTTGAAACATGTTACCCCACAGTTTGACTATGCTTTAGCCACGTTTTCGAGCACTCTTTCCTGGGTCAATGTGTCCTCTTTCCCCCCCTGGGTGTGTGTGAGACAAGTGAACTGAGCCAGCCTGCTAACAACCACCAGTCTGCTGTCATTTGAAACATGTTCCCTGACCTTTTAACACACTTTTTACCCATGTTATGCGTCCTGGAGGTATCAGCCTATTTTAAACAACTTTTCCCCGCTTTTCAAACATTTATTCCGGGTTTTAGCCAGTCATTTTGCACGAAATCATTTAACATTAACGGTCTCCTGAAAAAGCACATATTCTGTGCATTTCAGGAGAGCGTCATGTTAAATGATTTCGTGCAAAATGACTGTCTAAAACTCTCTTCCAGACATTTAAAAATACTTTCCCCGACCATTTAAACATTATTTCTGGGTGGTAAAGTGCAGTTAAGGCCTGGAGGTATTATTATTAACTATTAACAACTTTTCCCCGCCTTTCAAAGACTTATTCCTGGGTACAAGTGTTATCTTTCCCCCCCTGGGTGTGTGTGAGACAAGTGAACTGAGTCAGCCTGCCAACAGCAGCACCGTGCTGTCATTTGAAACATGTTACCCCACAGTTTTAGCTTAGCCCACAAATCCTGGATGATCCAGGCCGAATTTGGGTGCATAGGCGGACATATAAGCCACCATAAAAACCACCCCCCTTGTAGAGTCACCAGGGGCACGAGAATACCCTCCACAGAAGGGGTGGTGGTGCCGTGAAGAAGGCCGAATTTGGGTGCTCATAGGGGCCTGCTGCAGAGTCAAAATGAAGTTTTGAAAAATTGTGCCAACGGGAGAAGTGGCCAGACTATTGGCGCTTCGGGCCGATTTTTCCCCTTCTCCGATGGTTGGTACGAGGGATAAGGGAATGCTCTGGTTTTCGGACAAAATTAACATGGGATCACTCCCGTCACTGGACGTACTTCGTCTCACTGGAATAGTAACGGTCATAGTCAATATAAAATCGTCCCCATGTATCCGGCCAATGACGGGAGAGTTTTGAAAGAGACAAAACACTGTTCCATACATTTAAAAACACTTAAACAATTAAACAATGTTTACCCCAGGATTCAGGCATCTTCCCTGGCTTGTAAACTGCAGTTATGCGCCTTGGAGGTATTGCACTATTTACAAAAATGTATACCCAGGATTCTGGCCCCTTCCCTGGCTTGTAAACTGCAGTTGTAAAGTCTTGTTAGAAACTGGTGAATCTGTTTAAATGCAGGCAGCAGAGACACTGCTTTTAGCGGGGTCTCAGAGAGCCAGACACCCAGGGTACAGCACCTCGCTGTCTTACCCAGAAAACAGGGCACTGATCAGGGCTAAAGTAATGTTATAAACTGGTGAATCTGTTTAAATGCAGGAGACCTCCAGCAGAAGTCCCTAACAGTGGGTCTCTGGTTATTTCACAGCTCCAGGAGAGACCAGGGGAAAATCACCTGTCTGTGCCCGCTCACAGACCCCCAAAGTACGGACTCATGACCTCCAGCATGGCCTCCTAACAGTGGGACTGTATTTCAGACCTCCAGGGCGGAGACCGTGAAAATCACCTCTCTCTGCCCGCTCAAAGAGCACCGAAAGACGGACTAATTACCTCCAGCACCCTGGAGAGCTCCATTGTGAAATATTGCTACTAATCCATAACTTTTGATAACAAGCTCTGTTCGGTTCAGGCTTTTTCTCTACCCCCCCATTTACACGTACCCCGCATCCAACGGTACCATCGGCGAATCTCTAGGACCTCGGGGAGCGGAGTTACGGCAGAGGGTCAGATTCTGAAAATACGATTTGAGAAAACAGGGCTCTGATCGGGGCTAAAGTCTTGTTAGAAACTGGTGAATCTGTTTAAATGCAGGCAGCAGAGACACTGCTTTTAGCAGGGTCTCAGAGAGCCAGACACCCAGGGTACAGCACCTCGCTGTCTTACCCAGAAAACAGGGCTCTGATCGGGGCTAAAGTCTTGTTAGAAACTGGTGAATCTGTTTAAATGCAGGAGACCTCCAGCAGAAGTCCCTAACAGTGGGACTCTGGTTATTTCACAGCTCCAGAGAGACCAGGGGAAAATCACCTGTCTGTGCCCGCTCACAGACCCGAAAGACGGACTCAAGACCTCCAGGATGGATCCCTAACAGTGGGACTCTGTGCATTTCACAGCTCCAGCAGAGACCAGGGGAAAATCACCTCTCTCTGCCCGCTCACAGAGCACCGAAAGACGGACTAAAGACCTCCAGGATGACTCCCTAACAGTGGGACTCTGTGCATTTCACAGCTCCAGCAGAGACCAGGGGAAAATCACCTCTCTCTGCCCGCTCACAGAGCACCGAAAGACGGCTAAAGACCTCCAGGATGACTCCCTAACAGTGGGACTCTGTGCATTTCACAGCTCCAGCAGAGACCAGGGGAAAATCACCTCTCTCTGCCCGCTCACAGAGCACCGAAAGACGGACTAAAGACCTCCAGGATGACTCCCTAACAGTGGGACTCTGTGCATTTCACAGCTCCAGCAGAGACCAGGGGAAAATCACCTCTCTCTGCCCGCTCACAGAGCACCGAAAGACGGACTAAAGACCTCCAGGATGACTCCCTAACAGTGGGACTCTGTGCATTTCACAGCTCCAGCAGAGACCAGGGGAAAATCACCTCTCTCTGCCCGCTCACAGAGCACCGAAAGACGGCTAAGACCTCCAGGATGACTCCCTAACAGTGGGACTCTGTGCATTTCACAGCTCCAGCAGAGACCAGGGGAAAATCACTCTTTTGCCCGCTCACAGAGCACCGAAAGACGGCTAAGACCTCCAGGATGACTCCCTAACAGTGGGACTCTGTGCATTTCACAGCTCCAGCAGAGACCAGGGGAAAATCACCTCTTTTTGCCCGCTCACAGAGCCCCGAAGGACGGACTCATGACCTCCAGCATGTCCCCATAACAGTGGGACCTCCATAACCTTGCACACCCTGAGTCCCCGGGCCCCCACACTTAAGCACTCCCCCACGGACTAAACACAGGTATTCACACCCACCAGAACCTCGTGCCCCTGGTGACCCTAAAGGGGGTGGATTTTGTGGTGCTTCTATGTCCGCCCATCAGCATCCATAGTCGGCCTTCTTCACGGCACCACCACCCCTTCTGTTGAGGGTATTCTCGTGCCCCTGGTGACCCTAAAGGGGGTGGATTTTGTGGTGCTTCTATGTCCGCCCATCAGCATCCATAGTGGCCTTCTTCACGGCACCACCACCCCTTCTGTTGAGGGTATTCTCGTGCCCCTGGTGACCCTAAAGGGGGTGGATTTTGTGGTGCTTCTATGTCCGCCCATCAGCATCCATAGTCGGCCTTCTTCACGGCACCACCACCCCCCTTCTGGGCTGGAGGTTCAAACACTTTAACTTTTGTTCACCCTCCTCTGGCTTACACCTCCTCCGCCAACACTTGAGCGCTCATCACAGGGTTCAGCACCCCGGTGCTGATGGAAAGTGGCACTTTATCTGCCCCTGGTAACCATCAAGGTTATTGTTTTTTTTTAATTTTTAATTTTATTTGAACACACACCCTAAAACATCAACCACACACCCTAAAACATCAACTATTTACAGTAACAAACATGACAGTACACACAGACTAAAACATCAACTATTTACACGTACTACTGCTGCTATAACAGTACTACTAAATTTCTTAACCTACGTTTTAAAGTGCAGTTATGCGCCCTGGAGGTGTTGCACTATTAACAAAATGTATGCCCAGGATTCTGGCACCTTCCCTGGCTTGTAAACTGCAGTTATGCGCCCTGGAGGTGTTGCACTATTAACAAAATGTATGCCCAGGATTCTGGCACCTTCCCTGGCTTGTAAACTGCAGTTATGCGCCCTGGAGGTGTTGCACTATTAACAAAATGTATGCCCAGGATTCTGGCACCTTCCCTGGCTTGTAAACTGCAGTTATGCGCCCTGGAGGTGTTGCACTATTAACAAAATGTATGCCCATATGTTTAGCGGGATTCAGGGGACCAAAGGCGTCTAATTCTTACGGTGCACCAGGGCAAACAGGTTGAGTCCACGGCCCCTGCCCCATCATCAGGAGTGTCAACCAGCCCCGGTCCCGACTTCATTGGCCTCTTTCCCTCCCGCTTCCGCTTCCGCTGCTGCTGCCGCTCCAATGACCCATCAGGTGAAGATGATGGAGATGATGGAGATGATGGAGCAGTGCTGTTATAGCAGCCCTCTTCGGAGGTCTCCCCATCTGACAGCGGTAGACATCCTTCTGATGATGATGCAGCTGCTGCCGCATCTGATGACGCCCTGAACATGGAGCGGATTCTCAATGCCTCCTTTATTCCCGGCGCATTCGCGTAGAACCGGTCCGCCGTGGTTACGTCGTGACACATAAACCTGGCGAGAATCGACCGGCTTTCTGGATCTTGGTGATGCTTGATATTGTCAGCCAGGGCAGTGCGCAGGATTGTGAAGGTGACGGCTGTTTCTAGCCCAGCATCAGCCCATGCCCTCTTCAAGTGAGCGTTCAGGTTCTTGGAGGCCCGATTCCCCCTTGTGAAAAGGAAGAATTCATTCTGAGGACCCAGCAATACCTTTTTAATCCCCATCCACCGCATGACCCAGCTAAACTCCTCTACTGTAAGCGCCAGCTGTGCTTCGCCATATGTCTTGGCCGTCTTGTGATCCTGCACATGGATGATGTAGCCCTCAGCAGTTCCCCTTATGGCTGCCTCTAAGACCTCACTGTTTTTCATGTTTGCGTACACGCCCGTACGGTGGCCATACAGGAGGCTCCAATGGAGGGTGAGATAGCCATAGAGAAGCTTCTGGGTGGTTGAGGTCGGCGTGCCGGCCATCAGGTCGAGGAGCTCCGGGATGCGCTTCTCAGCGGCCGCCATGGCGGCGAGAAGCTCCGCCTGGCTCGGCAGACGATCCAGTTTGTTCCTCTTCACCTTAAACTGATGTAGAGTGACTGCCTTATTCAAGTGTTTCATGTTGGCTTTCACCTCTCTCATTATGTGGGTCATATCAGACTGGGTGAGCTTGCACCCCCGGGGCTTTGACTCAGACATGTACCCCATGAACTGGTGCACATTCTTCAGGAAGAACTCTGATGTTGTGACTGCCCGGCCCGGCTTTACAATATACTCGCTCCAGCCACGGATCATCTTCATGTTTCTTAGGAACAGCCAGTCTGACAGGCGGTTAACACCATGGGCCATGTATACTATGAAGTTCTTTATCCGGCTGATCTTCGACACAACATTGTCTTTCTGTTTTACTGTCGGAGCGACACCCAAACAATGATCCAAGTATGTCTGAAGGTACGCCTCCATGCTTCTAGGCAACGTGATTTCACGCATGGTATTCCCCCGTCCACACCCAGTGGACCAGTAATTTGAGGGAGAGGGCAAGTCATTAGCCAGCTTAGAGGCACGGGTCTTCCGGCATACAGGGGTCTCGCTACCGGAGGCTACTGCAAACATGACAGTTTCCACCGGGGTCTTCACAGGGGTCTCGCTACCGGAGGCTACTGCAAACATGACAGTTTCCACCGGGGTCTTCACAGGGGTCTCGCTACCGGAGGCTACTGCAAACATGACAGTTTCCACCGGGGTCTTCACAGGGGTCTCGCTACCGGAGGCTACTGCAAACATGACAGTTTCCACCGGGGTCTTCACAGGCGTCTCGCTACCGGAGGAAACTGGTAATATGACAGTCTTCACTGGGCTCTTCACAGGGTTCTTGACCGGTCTCTTTCCACCGGAGGCTACTGCAAGCATTACAGTCTTCACTTGGCTCTTCACAGGGTTCTTTACCGGTGTCTTCCCACCGGAGGCTACTGCAAGCATGACAGTCTTCACCGGGCTCCTCACAGGGGTCCCGCTACCGGAGGTTACTGGGGAATGCATGACAGTCTTCACCGGGGTCTTCACAGGGGTCCCGCTACCGGAGGTTACTGGGGAATGCATGACAGTCTTCACCGGGGTCTTCACAGGGGTCCCGCTACCGGAGGTTACTGGGGAATGCATGACAGTCTTCACCGGGGTCTTCACAGGGGTCCCGCTACCGGAGGTTACTGGGGACTGCATGACAGTCTTCACCGGGGTCTTCACAGGGGTATTGCTGCCTGAGGCTACTGTGTTTATGCCGGAGGTACTTGGGATTGCCAGGCCCTTAAATCGTATACATTCGTCCTCTTCCTCAAGAACAGCAGCACTCTGCTTCCTGGGTTTTAGCTCCTTTTTCAGCCTGGAGCGCAGGGTCTTCACCTCATCATTGAGGGCATCCTTCTGAGCCCTCAATGCCACATTTTCCAGCATCACCTGCCTGCAGTCCTCGTTGTCACACTCGGTATGTGGGGAGAAGGGTGGAGGGTGCCCGGGGTATTCCCCCTCATTGTCTATATCCAATGATGTAGCCATTCCAATGATGGGGTTAGTCTCACGGAGGTCATGGAGCAACTGCAGTGCCACACTATGCTTCAGCCTTGCCATGACCTGCTGTGCCTCATGTCGGGACAACTCAGGGTGGTCATGTTTTACATGACGGTCCAGTCTCTTCCCAGCGTACGAACACCCAGCGATGGGACAGGGTTTGGTCCGAACATTTATCCTTCCACTGGCTATTTTCAGGAGGATTCCCCTCTCCTCCAAGTTCCGCACTGCATGCTTGTGCTTAAGGTGTTTGTTCAATGCCAGATAGAAGAGTCTGCACACCGGGCATTCAGATGACATCCTTACTGAAACACACATAATGAATTTGATCAAAATGATGTTATAGTTCTCCGTTTATATGCGTTAGCGTGAGCGGTGGTTGCGACACTGGGTCCGATGCATCAATTCATGGTGCATGGACGAAGGGAAGTATTGGGTTACCACCGGGTCAGATGGTCCCACTTCCGCACCAACGCGGGGCTGGTGATGGCAACATTGGGTCCGATGCATCCATACATGGTGCCCCGACCATGAGAGGGTTTGGGGTACCCCGGAACCAGGCACCACCCCAGCAGGAAACGGGTTGTATGGTCAAAGGAGGAAAGAGTGATAGAACCGGGGTAAAGCAAAGAAAGTGTCCGACAATAGTGACTTGTGAGGCGGCCAGAGAGTCTGTCATATCTCGGTCCTATCCTCCAGGCAACGCTGTGGCCAAAACTGGGCTAAAAACAAAAAAAAACTAAAAAATATTTCATCCAGGGAAATTTGGGTGAAAATGAAAAAAAAGTACCCAGAAATAGTGCTTCATTAGCCAGCAGCAGTCCCCTGTCGACTCATGTGACATTCCTCCAGGGTTACATAGAACCAGGGTGTGGGGTCCGAGCCATCTCCGAGACATCTCTAGTCCATGTTGATAATGGGGGAAATGTACCCCAAAATAGTCCTTCATTAGCCAGCAGCAGTCCCCTGTCGACTCATGTGACATTCCTCCAGGGTTACATAGAACCAGGGTGTGGGGTCCGAGCCATCTCCGAGACATCTCTAGTCCGTGTTGATAATGGGGGAAATGTACCCCAAAATAGTCCTTCATTAGCCAGCAGCAGTCCCCTGTCGACTCATGTGACATTCCTCCAGGGTTACATAGAACCAGGGTGTGGGGTCCGAGCCATCTCCGAGACATCTCTAGTCCGTGTTGATAATGAGGTACCCCCAAAAAAGTGCATCATGACTCAGCAATCATCACACTCAACTTTGGTGAGAACCGGGAAAGGGGTCAAAATGTAAAAAATATACCCCAAAACAGTGCCTCATGACCCCGCAGGAGTCCCCCGCGGACTCCCCTGACATTCCTCCATGGTGGAAATCATCCAACTCAACTTTGGTGAGAACCGGGGAAAGGGGTCAAAATGGAAAAATTGTACCCCAAAATAGTGCCTCATGACCCCGCAAGAGTCCCCCGCGGACTCCCCTGACATTCCTCCATGGTGGAAATCATCCAACTCAACTTTGGTGAAAACCGGGGAAAGGGGTCAAAATGTAAAAATTATACCCCCAAATAGTGCCTCATAATCGGGTAGAGTCACCTGCAAAAGTGCCCTCGCATTCCTCCAAGTGTTGGGAGAACCAGGCTGGGGGGTCTTGAGGCACAAAATG
>JAAOOA010003410.1:7500-13294 GCA_012861695.1 Trematomus loennbergii | reverse complement strand
GGGCAGCACCGTGTGTGTGTGTGTGAGGGGCAGCACCGTGTGTGTGAGGGGCAGCACCGTGTGTGTGTGAGGGGCAGCACCTGTGTGTGTGTGTGAGGGGCAGCACCGTGTGTGTGTGAGTGTGTGAGGGGCAGCACCGGTGTGTGTGTGTGTGTGAGGGGGTGTCTGTCTGATTTGCACGTCTGTCCGATTTGCACGTCTGCCCGATTTGCACGTCTGTCCGATTTGCACGTCTGCCCGATTTGCACGTCTGCCCGATTTGCACGTCTGTCCGATTTGCACGTCTGTCCGATTTGCACGTCTGCCCGATTTGCACGTCTGCCCGATTTGCACGTCTGCCCGATTTGCACGTCTGTCCGATTTGCACGTCTGTCCGATTTGCACGTCTGTCCGATTTGCACGTCTGTCCGATTTGCACGTCTGTCCGATTTGCACGTCTGTCCGATTTGCACGTCTGCCCGATTGCACGTCTGCCCGATTTGCACGTCTGTCCGATTTGCACGTCTGTCCGATTTGCACGTCTGTCCGATTTGCACGTCTGTCCGATTTGCACGTCTGCCCGATTTGCATGTCTGTCTGATTTGCACGTCTGCCCGATTGCATGTCTGTCTGATTTGCACGTCTGCCCGATTTGCACGTCTGCCCGATTTGCACGTCTGCCCGATTTGCACGTCTGTCTGATTGCACGTCTGTCTGATTTGCACGTCTGCCCGATTTGCACGTCTGCCCGATTTGCACGTCTGTCTGATTTGCACGTCTGCCCGATTTGCACGTCTGCCCGATTTGCACGTCTGTCCGATTTGCACGTCTGTCCGATTTGCACGTCTGCCCGATTTGCACGTCTGCCTGATGTGCATGTCTGTCTGATTTGCATGTCTGCCTGATGTGCATGTCTGCTTGATTTGCATGTCTGCCTGATGTGCATGTCTGTCTGATTTGCATGTCTGCCTGATGTGCATGTCTGCCTGATTTGCACGTCTGTCTGATTTGCACGTCTGTCTGATTTGCATGTCTGTCTGATTTGCACGTCTGTCTGATGTGCATGTCTGCTTGATTTGCATGTCTGCCTGATGTGCATGTCTGTCTGATTTGCATGTCTGCCTGATGTGCATGTCTGCTTGATTTGCATGTCTGCCTGATTTGCACGTCTGCCTGATGTGCATGTCTGCCTGATGTGCATGTCTGCTTGATTTGCATGTCTGCCTGATGTGCATGTCTGCCTGATGTGCATGTCTGTCTGATTTGCATGTCTGCCTGATGGCACGTCTGTCTGATTTGCACGTCTGTCTGATGTGCATGTCTGCTTGATTTGCATGTCTGCCTGATTTGCACGTCTGCCTGATGTGCATGTCTGTCTGATGTGCATGTCTGCTTGATTTGCATGTCTGCCTGATGTGCATGTCTGCCTGATGTGCATGTCTGCCTGATGTGCACGTCTGTCTGATTTGCACGTCTGTCTGATGTGCATGTCTGCTTGATTTGCATGTCTGCCTGATTTGCACGTCTGCCTGATGTGCATGTCTGTCTGATGTGCATGTCTGCTTGATTTGCATGTCTGCCTGATGTGCATGTCTGCCTGATGTGCATGTCTGTCTGATTTGCATGTCTGCCTGATGTGCACGTCTGTCTGATTTGCACGTCTGCCTGATTTGCATGTCTGCCTGATGTGCACGTCTGCTTGATTTGCATGTCTGCTTGATTTGCATGTCTGTCTGATTTGCATGTCTGCCTGATTTGCACGTCTGCCTGATGTGCACGTCTGCCCGATTTGCATGTCTGCTTGATTTGCATGTCTGATTTGCATGTCTGTCTGATTTGCATGTCTGATTTGCATGTCTGCCTGATTTGCACGTCTGTCTGATTTGCATGTCTGATTTGCACGTCTGCCTGATTGCATGTCTGCCTGATGTGCACGTCTGCCTGATTTGCATGTCTGCCTGATTTGCATGTCTGATTTGCACGTCTGCCTGATGTGCACGTCTGTCTGATTTGCATGTCTGCCTGATGTGCACGTCTGTCTGATTTGCATGTCTGCCTGATGTGCACGTCTGTCTGATTTGCACGTCTGCCTGATTTGCATGTCTGCCTGATGTGCACGTCTGTCTGATTTGCACGTCTGCCTGATGTGCATGTCTGCCTGATGTGCACGTCTGTCTGATTTGCATGTCTGCCTGATGTGCATGTCTGCCTGATTTGCATGTCTGCCTGATTTGCATGTCTGATTTGCACGTCTGCCTGATGTGCACGTCTGTCTGATTTGCATGTCTGCCTGATGTGCACGTCTGTCTGATTTGCATGTCTGCCTGATGTGCACGTCTGTCTGATTTGCACGTCTGCCTGATTTGCATGTCTGCCTGATGTGCACGTCTGTCTGATGTGCATGTCTGCCTGATGTGCATGTCTGCCTGATTTGCACGTCTGCCTGATTTGCATGTCTGCCTGATGTGCACGTCTGTCTGATTTGCATGTCTGCCTGATGTGCATGTCTGCCTGATTTGCACGTCTGCCTGATGTGCACGTCTGCCTGATGTGCACGTCTGTCTGATTTGCATGTCTGCCTGATGTGCATGTCTGCCCGATTTGCATGTCTGCTTGATTTGCATGTCTGTCTGATGTGCATGTCTGCCTGATGTGCACGTCTGTCTGATTTGCATGTCTGCCGATTTGCATGTCTGCTTGATTTGCATGTCTGCCTGATGTGCACGTCTGTCTGATTTGCATGTCTGCCTGATTTGCACGTCTGCCCGATTTGCATGTCTGCTTGATTTGCATGTCTGTCTGATGTGCATGTCTGCTTGATTTGCATGTCTGCCTGATGTGCACGTCTGCCTGATTTGCACGTCTGCCCGATTTGCATGTCTGCTTGATTTGCATGTCTGTCTGATGTGCATGTCTGCCTGATGTGCACGTCTGCCTGATGTGCACGTCTGTCTGATGTGCACGTCTGTCTGATGTGCACGTCTGTCTGATGTGCACGTCTGCCTGATTTGCACGTCTGTCTGATGTGCACGTCTGTCTGATGTGCACGTCTGTCTGATGTGCACGTCTGCCTGATTTGCACGTCTGTCTGATTTGCACGTCTGCCTGATGTGCACGTCTGCCTGATGTGCACGTCTGCCTGATGTGCACGTCTGCCTGATGTGCACGTCTGCCTGATTTGCACGTCTGCCTGATTTGCACGTCTGCCTGATTTGCACGTCTGCCTGATTTGCACGTCTGCCTGATTTGCACGTCTGTCTGATTTGCACGTCTGTCTGATTTGCACGTCTGCCTGATGTGCACGTCTGTCTGATTTGCACGTCTGCCTGATGTGCACGTCTGTCTGATTTGCACGTCTGTCTGATTTGCACGTCTGCCTGATGTGCATGTCTGCCTGATTTGCACGTCTGCCCGATGTGCATGTCTGTCTGATTTGCATGTCTGCCTGATGTGCATGTCTGCCTGATTTGCATGTCTGCCTGATGTGCATGTCTGCCTGATTTGCACGTCTGCCCGATGTGCATGTCTGTCTGATTTGCATGTCTGCCTGATTTGCATGTCTGCCCGATGTGCATGTCTGTCTGATTTGCACGTCTGCCCGATGTGCATGTCTGTCTGATTTGCATGTCTGCCTGATTTGCATGTCTGCCTGATTTGCACGTCTGCCCGATGTGCATGTCTGTCTGATTTGCATGTCTGCCTGATTTGCATGTCTGCCCGATGTGCATGTCTGTCTGATTTGCATGTCTGCCTGATTTGCATGTCTGCCCGATGTGCATGTCTGTCTGATTTGCATGTCTGCCTGATTTGCATGTCTGCCCGATGTGCATGTCTGTCTGATTTGCATGTCTGTCTGATTTGCATGTCTGCCTGATGTGCATGTCTGCTTGATGTGCATGTCTGCCTGATTTGCATGTCTGCCTGATGTGCATGTCTGTCTGATTTGCATGTCTGCTTGATGTGCACGTCTGTCTGATTTGCATGTCTGCCTGATTTGCACGTCTGCCTGATTTGCACGTCTGCCTGATTTGCACGTCTGCCAGATTTGCACGTCTGCCCGATTTGCACGTCTGCCCGATTTGCACGTCTGCCCGATTTGCACGTCTGCCCGATTTGCACGTCTGTCCGATTTGCACGTCTGCCCGATTTGCACGTCTGCTTGATTTGCACGTCTGTCTGATTTGCATGTCTGCACTAGCGCCAGCTGGTTCCCATATTATTGGACAGCTACGTACGGCAATCCAAACAGGACATATGACAAAGCGGCATTTGGCAAAGAAGCAAAAGAAACGAGAGAGATGAGTTCTTGAAATGACATCATCTTGTTGAGGCACTTAAAGACCTCCTTAAACTAAATATCCACATGTATTTATATTAAGGACCAAAGTGCCTGTTTATGTGTAGCTGGCTAACTATATTACATAGTTTCATCTGTCTGAGGTAATCATCATATATATATATATATATTACATAGCTTCATCTGTCTGAGGTAATCATCATATATATATATATATATTACATAGCTTCATCTGTCTGAGGTAATCATCATATATATATTACACTGTGAAAAACAATGGGTTCAAAAATAACCCATTCATAACCCAGCTGCTGAGTCACTGTAGGACAGAACACGCGCTGGATCATTTTAACCCATTTGCTGTTTATTTGACTCAAGCTAGTGATTGAAATGAACTATATCACTGGGTTAAATATAATATAATAATAATGTATAATAATTATCTCCAAACACACCATATATAAAAAATGCATTTATTGATCATTTCAACAGCTTTGGCAAATCGCCAACATCCCAGTTCCACTATAAAAGAACAATGGAGACTAAATCATTTCCACTGTAAAAGAACAATGGAGACTAAATCATTTCCACTATAAAAGAACAATGGAGACTAAACCATTTCCACTATAAAAGAACAATGGAGACTAAATCATTTCCACTATAAAAGAACAATGGAGACTAAATCATTTCCACTATAAAAGAACAATGGAGACTAAATCATTTCCACTATAAAAGAACAATGGAGACTAAATCATTTCCACTATAAAAGAACAATGGAGACTAAATCATTTCCACTATAAAAGAACAATGGAGACTAAATCATTTCCACTATAAAAGAACAATGGAGACTAAATCATTTCCACTGTAAAAGAACAATGGAGACTAAATCATTTCCACTATAAAAGAACAATGGAGACTAAATCATTTCCACTATAAAAGAACAATGGAGACTAAATCATTTCCACTATAAAAGAACAATGGAGACTAAATCATTTCCACTATAAAAGAACAATGGAGACTAAATCATTTCCACATAAAAGAACAATGGAGACTAAATCATTTCCACTGTAAAAGAACAATGGAGACTAAATCATTTCCACTGTAAAAGAACAATGGAGACTAAATCATTTCCACTGTAAAAGAACAATGGAGACTAAATCATTTCCACTGTAAAAGAACAATGGAGACTAAATCATTTCCACTGTAAAAGAACAATGGAGACTAAATCATTTCCACTGTAAAGAACAATGGAGACTAAATCATTTCCACTGTAAAAGAACAATGGAGACTAAATCATTTCCACTGTAAAAGAACAATGGAGACTAAATCATTTCCACTATAAAGAACAATGGAGACTAAATCATTTCCACTATAAAAGAACAATGGAGACTAAATCATTTCCACTATAAAAGAACAATGGAGACTAAATCATTTCCACTATAAAAGAACAATGGAGACTAAATCATTTCCACTGTAAAAGAACAATGGAGACTAAATCATTTCCACTGTAAAAGAACA
>JAAOOA010003410.1:0-2500 GCA_012861695.1 Trematomus loennbergii | reverse complement strand
ATGCGGAGAAGTTGCGAAATATGCGAAAAGTTGCGGAAAAAAGGTGATTCTTCTCCCACACCCTGTTACTAGGCTACTACTGAATGAAAGGAAGCCCTTTTAAAGAGTTCCTATGACACACACACACACACACACACACACACACACACACACACACACACACAACACACACACACACACACACACACACACACACACAACACACAACACACACACACACACACACCACCACACACACACACACACACACACACACACAACACACACACACACACACACACACACACACACACACACACACACACACACACACACACACACACACACACACACACACACAAACACACACACACACACACACACACACACACACACACACACACACACCTCCGCCTCATTCTGTTTTCATTTACCCGTTCGTTATCTGACCAGCTTCAATCTTGTATGTTCCAACACACAGTTGCACGGGGTGCAGAATAGTTTCCCCCCACTTTCGTGCAAGACATCTGCGTACTGCTTTGCCCGGTCTTTAGCAGAAAGGTTCGTAGGCAAATGGGATGGATTCGATTTGTTCATCTTGGTCAGAGCCGTATAATAGTATAATTATAATAGTATATAATAATAATAGTATAATAGTAGGCTATATAATAATCTATATGGCGCTGATCTTGTTGCTTTTCTCTCTCGTGTGAGTTCCACACATTCACTCTACGTGTTGTTTACCTGCGCGAGCTGATGACATCACTACTTCACGTTAACTTTTTTTTTTCTCAATTTTGTGTGGAAAAATGCGGGGATTATGCGACCTTTTAAGAAATATGCGGCCTTTTAAAAATATGCGCTATTTTGCTGATTATGCGGTAAATTATGCGATCGCATAATCGCGTTTTTCTGGAGGGTCTAATTACTAGAATGAAATCAGATTAAGTACATTAGAATTTCACAAAACTGTGCAATGTCTTAACATTTATTGTAAGGTACCAAGCTACAAATTTACAGTTACTACAGGGGGTCTGCCAAATCTATGTTAGATAGAAAAAAATGCACACACAATAGAATGAAATGACGTTTCACAGAAGAAAAAATAATGCTACTTTAGGCACGCAACCACTGCCGAATATAAAGCAATATAAAAGCAGACCAGTGATAGAGCTCACTCTCACGAAAGAACAATCTCTCCATGAAGACATTTTAATCATTCACGATTATTATTATTATTATTGGACCCTGACGTCGCCCCTCGCCATTCACGACCTAGCTGGTTGGTGTGCTATGCTAAGCTAAGCTAAGCTAAGCTAACCTGTGGTAACACGTCGATGGCAGGGAACTAAAATGTTACATTATGTGGTTCGGTGACTTCGGTCACTCACTCCTAAAAATAACTTCAATAGTTGCTAACTTTAATGATTAATGTAATTAATAAATAACTCTAATAACCTAAACTTACCTAAATCAATGAGCTTCTTTCTCTGTCTGTCTGTCCGTGTGTGAAAGCGCGCGCCCGAGCTGCATGCTGGGAAAGAGAGTTGTGACATAAAAGCCATCTGATTTATACTGCCAACAGCTACACTGAAGTGAAGCTTGTACAGTACATCTAATAATTTTGCACACAAACCCAAAGCTATATATAGTTCAGACCTATTTATAGCTACTAGTAGAACAAACGTCTTTGTAAAAAATAATCATCGCATCACAACGTAAATTCAAGGCTCTTTCACTTAATGATATAGCATTGACAGAAATGTAAAACATTTGTAGCTGACGTTAACTGCTAATGTTATACTTTGCACAGTCTGTTAAATGCCATATTACTATTAATACAGATCCCTATTGTGCTGTTATCACAACTCATTAAAAAATATAGGTTACAGAATTGTATAATTATATAAATATAGGTAAAATATAGTGATAAAATATAGGTTACATACCTTGTGTTTTGATGTGAGAAATGACAAAAAGATGGTTCCAGAATGATTCAGAAGTGGGAAAATAATAAAGCAACCTCTGGGTTAAAAATAACCCAGGCAGGTGTTCAACTGCAATTGAAGCCCTAATAACCCCTTTGACCCAGCATGAACAACCCACCAGTGTGTTTGCAGTACCCAAATAACCCATAATTATGACCCAGCCAAATCAACCCAGCAATGTGTTTACAGAAATAACCCAGCAATTTTTAGAGTGTATACTGTGAAAAACAATGCGCTGAATGAATGTTGCATTTGATGCTTTGCAGACATACAATACGTTGCCTGTAGTATTTGAAAATGGTATATAAATATAAAATAACATGATTTAAAGATACATTTTAAATGAATCAAAGGTTTGCCATGCTTGAAATATCAGGATGATATGCTAATGACATCAAAATAGTTCACTGTAATGTAGACGTAGGGCTGGATCCAATCCTCTATGTCTCCACAGATACCTTCTGTTGGAGAGAACAGTCCCACTCTGCAGGTTTCTCTCCAAGTCAAAGACATGTTCATTTAGATGTAGATGA
>JAAOOA010003409.1:0-13619 GCA_012861695.1 Trematomus loennbergii | reverse complement strand
GAAACATGAAACACAACAACATGAAACACAGAAACATGAAACACAGAAACATGAAACACAGAAACATGAAACACAGCAGCATAAACACAACAACATGAAACACAACAACATGAAACACAGAAACATGAAACACAACAACATGAAACACAGAAACATGAAACACAGAAACATGAAACACAGCAACATGAAACACAGCAACATGAAACACAACAACATGAAACACAGCAACATGAAACACAACAACATGAAACACAACAACATGAAACACACAACATGAAACACAACAAACATGAAACACAACAACATGAACACACAGGAACATGAAACACAACAACATGAAACACAGAAACATGAAACACACAACATGAAACACAGCAACATGAACACCAGCAGCATGAAACACAGGAACATGAAACACAACAACATGAAACACAACAACATGAAACACAACAACATGAAACACAGCAGCATGAAACACAGAAACATGAAACACAACAACATGAAACACAGCAACATGAAAACACAGAAACATGAAACACAACAACATGAACACAACAACATGAAACACAGGAACATGAAACACAACAACATGAAACACAGAAACATGAAACACAACAACATGAAAACAGCAGCATGAAACACAGAAACATGAAACACAACAACATGAAACACAGCAACATGAAACACAGAAACATGAAACACAGGAACATGAAACACAGAAACATGAAACACAACAACATGAAACACAGAAACATGAAACACAGAAACATGAAACACAGAAACATGAAAACAGCAACATGAAACACAGCAACATGAAACACAACAACATGAAACACAACAACATGAAACACAGAAACATGAAACACAGAAACATGAAACACAGAAACATGAAACACAGCAACATGAAACACAGCAACATGAAACACAACAACATGAAACACAACACATGAAACACAGGAACATGAAACACAGAAACATGAACACAACAACATGAAACACAGAAACATGAAACACAGAAACATGAAACACAGAACATGAAACACAGCAACATAAACACAACAACATGAAACACAACAACATGAAACACAGCAACATGAAACACAACAACATGAAACACAGAAACATGAAACAAGCAACATGAAACACAACAACATGAAACACAACAACATGAAACACAGGAACATGAAACACAGGAACATGAAACACAACAACATGAAACACAACAACATGAAACACAACAACATGAAACACAGCAACATGAAACACAACAACATGAAACACAGCAACATGAAACACAGGAACATGAAACACAACAACATGAAACACAGGAACATGAAACACAACAACATGAAACACAACAACATGAAACACAACAACATGAAACACAACAACATGAAACACAACAACATGAAACACAACAACATGAAACACAGGAACATGAAACACAACAACATGAAACACAACAACATGAACACAACAACATGAAACACAACAACATGAAACACAACAACATGAAACACAGGAACATGAAAAACACAACATGAAACACAGCAACATGAAACACAGGAACATGAAACACAGCAACATGAAACACAACAACATGAAACACAACAACATGAAACACAACAACATGAAACACAGAAACATGAAACACAACACATGAAACACAGCAACATGAAACACAGCAGCATGAAACACAGAAACATGAAACACAACAACATGAAACACAGCAACATGAAACACAGCAGCATGAAACACAGGAACATGAAACACAACAACATGAAACACAGCAACATGAAACACAACAACATGAAACACAACAACATGAAACACAGGAACATGAAACACAGAAACATGAAACACAACAACATGAAACAGAAACATGAAACACAGAAACATGAAACACAGAAACATGAAACACAGAAACATGAAACACAGAAACATGAAACACAGCAACATGAAACACAGCAACATGAAACACAGCAACATGAAACACAGCAACATGAAACACAACAACATGAAACACAACAACATGAAACACAGGAACATGAAACACAGAAACATGAAACACAGAAACATGAAACACAGCAACATGAAACACAACAACATGAAACACAACAACATGAAACACAGGAACATGAAACACAACAACATGAAACACAGCAACATGAAACACAGAACATGAAACACAGAAACATGAAACACAGAAACATGAAACACAGAAACATGAAACACAGCAACATGAAACACAACAACATGAAACACAGCAACATGAAACACAGAAACATGAAACACAACAACATGAAACACAGGAACATGAAACACAGAAACATGAAACACAACAACATGAAACACAGAAACATGAAACACAGAAACATGAAACACAGAAACATGAAACACAGCAACATGAAACACAGCAACATGAAACACAACAACATGAAACACAACAACATGAAACACAGAAACATGAAACACAGGAACATGAAACACAGCAACATGAAACACAGCAACATGAAACACAACAACATGAAACACAACAACATGAAACACAGAAACATGAAACACAGAAACATGAAACACAGCAACATGAAACACAGCAACATGAAACACAACAACATGAAACAACAACATGAAACAACAACATGAAACACAGAAACATGAAACACAGAAACATGAAACACAGAAACATGAAACACAGCAACATGAAACACAGCAGCGAGGCAGAGGCCAGCAGATCTTAAATCCAGCGTTCAGGAGAATGTGATTGGTTGAAAGAAATCTAGAGATTTCATTGGAGCACAAATTCTATTTTGAAAATAATACCAATCAGACTTCTGCGTTCTATGAAACAGATGCAACCAGAGACAAATAAAGGGGTCAGATGTACGAAGAATCATTTGATAGGGTTCCCTTCCTCCCACAATGCATTGCATCCACTTTAATTACACCTGCTAAACCCTGAACCTGGTGTGGATCTCATCGACCGACAGTCCTCCTGAATAATGACCTCCAAATCTCATGTAAAGTATTAGCTAAAAGATGGAGGCAATTTGACCTATAAAGGCTTCCGGTGTGAGGAGACTCCTAACCTCCAAGCCCCCCCCCAACACAAACAACAACAAATGTATAATAATGTTTCAGATCCAGGCTTCACAATCTGCTCTTCCAAAGGTATTGCTAAGCTGTCTGATATTTATAAAGAAGCTACTTTTCTGTCATTTGAAGAACTCAGAACCCCATATATAATTCCTGCAAAGCATATCTCTTCATAACGTCCTGCCGGCGCGGTTCAGAACTTCCCCCCCCCCCCTGTTCACTTTAGGAAAGGGTCAAGACCCTTACCATCCCATCTGTTTGCTGTCATTGAAAGAACCCTCAAACAGCAGGCCTGGAGACTGAACCCTGAATACAGGAGGAACTCCAAACTGCTGTACTGTTCCTGATGTCCCGACAGTGACCAGCCAGCAGGGGCGCTGCTGCCTTCAGGTGGCAGCGCCACAGAGATGAGTGGTTATGAGGCGCTTTCACACCGGAGTACTTTTCCCTTTTAGTTCCAATAGTTCTTGGGATTTTGTGTTCACACCAAAAAGATCCGGAACTAGAACCTAGTTCATGAGAACCTTTCAGTCCCTGCTAGAGAGCAGGTTCTTCCATGGGGAGAACAAAGTTCCAATTTCTGATTGGCTGGGCGAATTGCAAACCACACCCCGTAAAACTCTGAAAAGGTTTGTGAAGGCATTGTATTTGCTGGCATTAGCATTAGCATTAGCATTATTAGCATTAGCATTAGCATTAGCCCAGCGCACCAACGGAGAGAGACTAACTTATGGCAACACAAAAGAAAACATGGGAGCGGTGGAGATGAGGAGGTGTCGGCACTCTGGCGATTTACTTGGAAGGCTTCAGTAGAAGCTGCTGGGAGTCCCCCGTTAACCTCCACCTCCTCCTCCCTGATGGGGGGTCAGAGGCCTCTTCCTGCTCCTCCTCCTCCACCTCCTCCCCCCTGATGGGGATGGGGGTCAGAGGCCTCTTCCTGCTCCTCCTCCTCCACCTCCACCTCCTCCTCCCTTATGGGGGGTCAGAGGCCTCTTCCTGCTCCTCCTCCTCCTCCTCCACCTCCTCCTCCTTATGGGGGTCAGAGGCCTCTTCCTGCTCCTCCTCCTCCACCTCCTCCCCCTGATGGGGATGGGGGTCAGAGGCCTCTTCCTGCTCCTCCTCCTCCACCTCCACCTCCTCCCCCCTGATGGGGGGTCAGAGGCCTCTTCCTGCTCCTCCTCCTCCTCCTCCACCTCCTCCCCCCTGATGGGGGGTCAGAGGCCTCTTCCTGCTCCTCCTCCTCCTCCTCCACCTCCTCCCCCCTGATGGGGGGTCAGAGGCCTCTTCCTGCTCCTCCTCCTCTCCTCCACCTCCTCCCCCCTGATGGGGGGTCAGAGGCCTCTTCCTGCTCCTCCTCCTCCTCCTCCACCTCCTCCCCCCTGATGGGGGGTCAGAGGCCTCTTCCTGCTCCTCCTCCTCCACCTCCTCCCCCTGATGGGGGTCAGAGGCCTCTCCTGATGCTTGTTCTGCTGCTAAAGAGTGTCTTGTTTATTATTATTTTAAAGAACTAATAAAGACATGTTGGAAAACAGATCAAATGAATGCTTCCAGAAAGAAACATGTAGAGACTTTCTGTGGTTCTTGAAATGCTTTATAAACCGTGATGTGTGGTCTGTAAACTTTATAAACCCTGATGTGTGGTCTGTAAACTTTATAAACCCTGATGTGTGGTCTGTAAACTTTATAAACCCTGATGTGTGGTCTGTAAACTTTATAAACCCTGATGTGTGGTCTGTAAACTTTATAAACCCTGATGTGTGGTTTGTAAACTTTATAAACCCTGATGTGTGGTCTGTAAACTTTATAAACCCTGATGTGTGGTCTGTAAACTTTATAAACCCTGATGTGTGGTCTGTAAACTTATAAACCCTGATGTGTGGTCTGTAAACTTTATAAACCCTGATGTGTGGTCTGTAAACTTTATAAACCCTGATGTGTGGTCTGTAAACTTTATAAACCCTGATGTGTGGTCTGTAAACTTTATAAACCCTGATGTGTGGTCTGTAAACTTTATAAACCCTGATGTGTGGTCTGTAAACTCACGAGGGTTTCTCAGGAGCTCAGAGATCTGTGCAATAAACAGGAAGTGCTTTACAGTGTCTGGTGGTGACGCAGAACATGTGTTTGTGTTTCCATAGCAACAGAAGCCCTTCCTGCTTCATCCGACACATTTAATACAACACCGGAAGTCCCTTCACAATAAAAGCAAACTCATGTAAACAAACGTTAAAAACACAGAAAGCCTGGGAATACAAATGTGCTGTGGGTTCTGTGGGTTCTGTTCTGTGGGTTGTGTTCTGTGGGTTCTGTTCTGTGGGTTCTGTGGGTTCTGTTCTGTGGGTTGTGTGCTGTGGGTTCTGTTCTGTGGGTTCTGTGAGTTCTGTTCTGTGGGTTCTGTGGGTTCTGTTCTGTGGGTTCTGTTCTGTGGGTTCTGTGGGTTCTGTTCTGTGGGTTCTGTTCTGTGGGTTCTGTTCTGTGGGTTCTGTGGGTTCTGTTCTGTGGGTTGTGCTGTGAGTTCTGTTCTGTGGGTTCTGTGGGTTCTGTTCTGTGGGTTATGTGGGTTCTGTTCTGTGGGTTCTGTTCTGTGGGTTCTGTGGGTTCTGTTCTGTGGGTTCTGTTCTGTGGGTTCTGTGGGTTCTGTTCTGTGGGTTCTGTGGGTTCTATTCTGTGGGTTCTGTTCTGTGGGTTCTGGTGGCGGTGTCGAAGTCTTACTCCTAACGACCGCTAACGACTGTTTTAACCATAGATAAAGGTTTTCATGTTTTAACGACTGTTCATGTTGTCATGTTGGTACTTTGTTTATGTACAGTTAATAAAGTGAGTACATTTACTGTAAATAAACATGTTTTCCTCTCCAGTGTTCATGTGGTTTCCTCATGTTGTTGTAAAATATAACAGAAACCTTTACAGACTTTATTTTGAAGGTACTCTCAGCGGAAGTGGCTTGTCTCTCAGCTGTTGGAGGTAACCTGATGCCGAGCCTCACTCCGAGAGTCATTCCCTTCCTGCAGCACCTGCGGACCGGACTCTCACCTCCGAGACCTGCACACAACTTCACAGAACTTCACAGAACTTCCGGAACTTCACAGAACTTCACAGAACTTCCGGAACTTCCTCAGACCCTCAGACCCCCCCCCCCTCCATCAGCACCATGTCGGGCATAGCCTCCACCCTGCAGCGCCTCCGGGACAAGCAGCAGGGGGTCGGGTCCCCGGACCAGGCGGTGAAGTACCTGAACCAGGACTTCGAGTCTCTGCGGAGCCACTGCCTGCAGACCGGGTCTCTGTTCCAGGACGACCTGTTCCCGGCCGTTGGGTCCTCTCTGGGCTTCAAAGAGCTGGGGCCCGGGTCCTCCAAGACTCGCGGGGTGAGCTGGGAGCGGCCGCCGGTAGGTCCCTTCACAATACATACATAGATATATACATATATATATATATACTTTAATATGAAGCCATTAAACCACTATGTTAACCAATCAGCTGCTCGAACTCTCTCTATATTCTGAATGTCTCTCTTTATGGACTTCCCTTAAATAAACTGCTGTGAAGTGTGTGTGTGTGTGTGTGTGTGTGTGTGTGTGTGTGTGTGTGTGTTGTGTGTGTGTGTGTGTGTGTGTGTGTGTGTGTGTGTGGGTGTGTGTGTGTTGTGTGTGTGTGTGTGTGTGTGTGTGTGGTGTGTGTGTGTGTGTGTGTGTGTGTGTGTGTGTGTGTGTGTGTGTGTGTGTGTGTGTGTGTGTGTGTGTGTGTGTGTGGTGTGTGTGTGTGTGTGTGTGTGTGTGTGTGTGTGTGTGTGTGTGTGTGTGTGTGTGTGTGTGGTGTGTGTGTGTGTGTGTGTGTGTGTGTGTGTGTTGTGTGTGTGTGTGTGTGTGTGTGTGTGTGTGTGTGTGTGTGTGTGTGTGTGTGTGTGTGTGTGTGTGTGTGTGTGGCGCTGAGGTGAGGTGTGGTTCTCTGAGAGTGGTGGAACCGGTTCTTCTTCCTGAACAGACTGCAGGACACTCTGATACTGACACTCTGATATAGGTCAGGGGATACTCTGAGTACTATCAGATACTCTGAGTACTATCAGATACTCTGAGTACTATCAGATACTCTGTATTATCAATACTCTGAGTACTATCAGATACTCTGTACTATCAGATACTCTGTACTATCAGATACTCTGTACTATCAGATACTCTGTGCTATCAGATACTCTGTACTATCAGATACTCTGAGTACTATCAGATACTCTGTGTACTATCAGATACTCTGTACTATCAGATACTCTGAGTACTATCAGATACTCTGAGTACTATCAGATACTCTGGTACTATCAGATACTCTGTACTATCAGATACTCTGTGTACTATCAGATACTCTGTACTATCAGATACTCTGAGTACTATCAGATACTCTGAGTACTATCAGATACTCTGAGAAACGTGTCCGTCCACACGAGAGCGCTCGACCCACTGGAGACGCTGTAGTACATATGCCGGGCCTGTAAGTGGCGCTGTACTATCGCCACAAAATACACCAAAAGTGTACTACAGGGTTCTGAGGGTTCTACAGAGGATATGAGCTGTTCCCAGTCACAGGGTCAGACTGAGATTCAGATTAAAGACAGTGTTCGATCCCAGAGCTGATACATTTTATTATTGTTATTTTATAAGTATTATTATTGTTGTCGTTATTATTCTCTCAGCCTCAGTGTGTGTGTGTTGCAGGAGTTGACCTCTGACCCCCAGTTCATCGTTTCTGGAGCCTCGAGGACCGACATCTGTCAGGGGGGGCTCGGTGAGAACACACACACACACACACACTGTTGTTTACATGTTATTTTGTGTACTGTACCATATAGAGTGGCGAAGTCCCTCCCCTTCCGGTGGCCTCCATGGGACCTTATTTCGGAAAAGTTATGCATTGAAGTCAATGGAGAGAGAAAGATTATCTTTCGATCCCGTTTGAATTGTGCCACGAATTACACATATGATGTTTGTCAATTTAAAAGATCATTTTGCAAGTCAAAAAAAAAAAAATGTGTGGTAAAACTGTGAAGTAACACATTTGTTTGTGTGAAACGCTCAATGAACTACATCTCTGGTCAACCACACACGTCACCAAGATGGCCGTCACTACTGTCTTGTCAACAAACCGATTGGCTACCCTCACTATCACCACAATGAAACACGTCCTGAAGAAAGTCATGCAAAGCTGCCTGCCTGCCTTCCTTTGATTCTCTCTGAACTGCCTGGTCGTTTTAATGTTTAATGTCAACCATTTGTGCAGATAGCATGAAGTAGAGAAGATCGCTAGCGTTAGCGTTAGCATTTCTCCCCCGGGCTTAAATGGTGTATTATAGAATGATCACACCGGTGACAGTACTCTTCAAAGGGTTCACGAAATATGACTACTACTCTTACTGTTTAACATGTTGGGTTACTTCATGTTACTTCATGTTAAGGCTAATACAAATGACAAGGCTGTAATGCTAACTAACGTGCTAGCTACTAGCTAGCTTGATCAAGCCACTCCTCTTTCATCAGACGGGAAGCGAAAGAACGAGCAAGACCCATTGCTGGTATAATAACAACCTGGTACTAAGCACACAGGCATCTTGTTAAAGTTATCTGATCTTAGCCAGCGCCATATAGATAGATTATATCTATATGGCGCTGATCTTAGCTATCTCTTAGTGGAGGAAAACAATTGTGACATCACTTACGCGACTCTGGGATTTGTAGTCTTTCTAGTTACGTATTTTTCATAGTCTTATATTTCAACAGTTTTACGACAAACTGTGACTTTTTTGACATGGAAATTATTTTTTAAGATTGACAAACATCATCTGTGTAATTCATGGCTCAATTCAAACGGGATCCAAAGATACGTTTTCTCTCCCCATTGACTTCAATACATTATTTTTCCGAAATAAGGTCCCATACCCCGGAAGTAAGTGGGAGGGACTTCGCCACTCTATTAGCTGTTAGGTTACTGACTAAGCCCCGCCCTTCCTGTCTGTCAGGTGACTGCTGGCTGCTGGCCGCCATCGCCTCTTTGACTCTGAACCAGGAAGTCCTGGCTCGAGTCGTCCCTCACGGACAGAGCTTCGATAACGGAGAATATGCCGGCATCTTCCACTTCCAGGTACAAAGAATACTCTACATACAGGAAGCTACATTTCCCAGTGTGGTTCAGTGTGTGTGTAGTTCTGGCAGTTTGGGGAGTGGGGATTTTCAGAGTAAAAGTCTTCACTGTGTGTGTAGTTCTGGCAGTTTGGGGAGTGGGGATTTTCAAAGTAAAAGTCTTCACTGTGTGTGTAGTTCTGGCAGTTTGGGGAGTGGGGATTTTCAGAGTAAAAGTCTTCACTGTGTGTGTAGTTCTGGCAGTTTGGGGAGTGGGGATTTTCAAAGTAAAAGTCTTCACTGTGTGTGTAGTTCTGGCAGTTCTGGGAGTGGGGATTTTCAAAGTAAAAGTCTTCACTGTGTGTGTAGTTCTGGCAGTTCTGGGAGTGGGGATTTTCAAAGTAAAAGTCTTCACTGTGTGTGTAGTTCTGGCAGTTCGGGGAGTGGGTATTTTCAAAGTAAAAGTCTTCACTGTGTGTGTAGTTCTGGCAGTTCTGGGAGTGGGGATTTTCAAAGTAAAAGTCTTCACTGTGTGTAGTTCTGGCAGTTCGGGGAGTGGGGATTTTCAAAGTAAAAGTCTTCACTGTGTGTGTAGTTCTGGCAGTTCGGGGAGTGGGGATTTTCAAAGTAAAAGTCTTCACTGTGTGTGTAGTTCTGGCAGTTCGGGGAGTGGGGATTTTCAAAGTAAAAGTCTTCACTGTGTGTGTAGTTCTGGCAGTTCGGGGAGTGGGGATTTTCAAAGTAAAAGTCTTCACTGTGTGTGTAGTTCTGGCAGTTCGGGGAGTGGGGATTTTCAAAGTAAAAGTCTTCACTGTGTGTGTAGTTCTGGCAGTTCGGGGAGTGGGTGGACGTTGTGATCGACGACCGGCTGCCGGTGAAAGACGGAGAGCTGCTGTTCGTTCACTCTGCTGAGGGGAGGGAGTTCTGGAGCGCTCTGCTGGAGAAAGCCTACGCCAAGTAAGAGAGACACACACACACACACACCACACTCTGAGTCACACTGTGTGTGTGTGTGTGTGTGTGTGTGTGGTAAACAAACTGTCGGGGTTGTTCTGACATGTCATGGCATCCAGCCCCGCCCTGCACACACACTTTTACAAACAGCTCCGTCATCGACATGAAGCACATTTTGACTTGTTCTTTCAAACATTAGTGAAGAGAGGGAGTGTTCACTGAAACGCCCTGGATCTGAGGAGAGACTCACAATGAGATAACACCTGTTCTCCCCATGAGATAAATGATCCTCCTTGAGTTCTCTCTGCTCCAGCTTCCTGTCTCTGAGCTGTTATGTGTTCTCTGCAGGATCAATGGCTGCTACGAGGCTCTCTCTGGAGGTTCCACCACCGAAGGCTTCGAGGATTTCACTGGAGGAATCGCTGAGGTCCACGAGCTGAGCAGCCCCGACCCACATCTGTTCCACATCATCCAGAAGGCCCAGAACCGAGGGTCCCTGATGGGCTGCTCCATAGACGTGAGTACAGGGGTACTACAGGGGAACCAGAGGGGAACTACAGGGGAACCAGAGGGGAACCAGAGGGGAACCAGAGGGGAACTACAGATGTAGCACTCCAGATAGGACTCAACCCTAAACCCAGCGGATCCCAGTGGCTGGGGGCGTTGCCAAATTCCCCATTTGTTCAATTACAGGATTGAACCATGAGATGGAGCTTCATTCACAAATACACAAAGACAACTTGGTGTTGTAGACCTTAAGGCCCGACACACCAGGCTGTATTCGGCCGTCTTCGGGTGCCCTGTCGCCCAAAGTCAATTTGGTGTGTCCCGAACCCTCAGCCGTGACACGCCTTATTTGGCCTTTCACGGTCGACACCCGGCCGATTCAACATGTTGAATCGGCCGGGTGTCGGACACAAGCTATCGGGCCAAGAAAGCACTCTGATCAGCTGTTCAGCTAGCAAATGAGAAGCGAAACGGAAGTGAGGGACGTAAACAAAGGATTTAAGAAGGCACAGGACAGCAGCTAAACCCCAGCAGGTGATACTTAAAGACATCAAACATAGCCCTTAAATGTCCTCTCTTACCTCCCACACATAGCAGGGACATCTCTGATATCGGCGGGAGCGTCCCCGGCTGTCCTCTGCTGAGAGCTCCGTGATTTGTTTGGTCAAGTTGCAGGATTAGTCTCAAGTACCTCAACATTGTCCTTAAGTACAGTGTCTAAGTAAATGAGATCTACTGCTGTTCATTTACCTATTGTGAGTCGCCTCGGATAAAAGCATCACATGGAAATGTACATTTAGCAAGAAGTGGCCATTATTACATTACATACATTACTACATTGCTGACTCAATAAACGACACACCCTCCAGAACACTGCGATCATCAGATGCAGGTCTGTTAACTGTGATGTGATAGTATGTCTGCACTTTATGTGCTCATTTCATCATTCATGTATTTTATATTCTAAAACATGTTTTCGATGGACGAGAGTGAAAATGGAACGCACACGCTATTTGTTTGTTTATATCAGTCTGTTCTTCTTCTCTGTCTTCCGGTTCCTATTTTGAATGACGAATACACACTACCGCCGCCTGCTGGTAAGGAGAGTATTGCCACTCACGCATGCGCAGTTCGTACGTGCTCGGCTGAAGTCTTTGTGTTCCAGTGCGGCACACGGCCAAGACGCAGGAGAACTCGCCGATGGAACTGTCGGCGAGTTCTCTGGTGACGGCCTGGTGGACCCCTCCCACTGTGTCAGGGCCTTTAAGCACGGCGGTCCCCCCATTGGACCCCTCCCACTGTGTCAGGGCCTTTAAGCACGGCGGTCCCCCCATTGGACCCCTCCCACTGTGTCAGGGCCTTTAAGCACGGCGGTCCCCCCATTGGACCCCTCCCACTGTGTCAGGGCCTTTAAGCACGGCGGTCCCCCCATTGGACCCCTCCCACTGTGTCAGGGCCTTTAAGCACGGCGGTCCCCCCATTGGACCCCTCCCACTGTGTCAGGGCCTTTAAGCACGGCGGTCCCCCCATTGGACCCCTCCCACTGTGTCAGGGCCTTTAAGCACGGCGGTCCCCATTGGACCCCTCCCACTGTGTCAGGGCCTTTAAGCACGGCGGTCCCCCCATTGGACCCCTCCCACTGTGTCAGGGCCTTTAAGCACGGCGGTCCCCCCATTGGACCCCTCCCACTGTGTCAGGGCCTTTAAGCACGGCGGTCCCCCCATTGGACCCCTCCCACTGTGTCAGGGCCTTTAAGCACGGCGGTCCCCCCATTGGACCCCTCCCACTGTGTCAGGGCCTTTAAGCACGGCGGTCCCCCCATTGGACCCCTCCCACTGTGTCAGGGCCTTTAAGCACGGCGGTCCCCCCATTGGACCCCTCCCACTGTGTCAGGGCCTTTAAGCACGGCGGTCCCCCCATTGGACCCCTCCCACTGTGTCAGGGCCTTTAAGCACGGCGGTCCCCCCATTGGACCCCTCCCACTGTGTCAGGGCCTTTAGCACGGCGGTCCCCCCATTGGACCCCTCCCACTGTGTCAGGGCCTTTAAGCACGGCGGTCCCCCATTGGACCCCTCCCACTGTGTCAGGGCCTTTAAGCACGGCGGTCCCCCCATTGGACCCCTCCCACTGTGTCAGGGCCTTTAAGCACGGCGGTCCCCCCATTGGACCCCTCCCACTGTGTCAGGGCCTTTAAGCACGGCGGTCCCCCCATTGGACCCCTCCCACTGTGTCAGGGCCTTTAAGCACGGCGGTCCCCCCATTGGACCCCTCCCACTGTGTTAGGGCCTTTAAGCACGGCGGTCCCCCCATTGGACCCCTCCCACTGTGTCAGGGCCTTTAAGCACGGCGGTCCCCCCATTGGACCCCTCCCACTGTGTCAGGGCCTTTAAGCACGGCGGTCCCCCCATTGGACCCCTCCCACTGTGTCAGGGCCTTAAGCACGGCGGTCCCCCCATTGGACCCCTCCCACTGTGTCAGGGCCTTTAAGCACGGCGGTCCCCCCATTGGACCCCTCACTGTGTCAGGGCCTTTAAGCACGGCGGTCCCCCCATTGGACCCCTCCCACTGTGTCAGGGCCTTTAAGCACGGCGGTCCCCCCATTGGACCCCTCCCACTGTGTCAGGGCCTTTAAGCACGGCGGTCCCCCCATTGGACCCCTCCCACGTGTCAGGGCCTTTAAGCACGGCGGTCCCCCCATTGGACCCCTCCCACTGTGTCAGGGCCTTTAAGCACGGCGGTCCCCCCATTGGACCCCTCCACTGTGTCAGGGCCTTTAAGCACGGCGGTCCACCATTGGACCCCTCCCACTGTGTCAGGGCCTTTAAGCACGGCGGTCCCCCCATTGGACCCTCCCACTGTGTCAGGGCCTTTAAGCACGGCGGTCCCCCATTGGACCCCTCCACTGTGTCAGGGCCTTTAAGCACGGCGGTCCCCCCATTGGACCCCTCCCACTGTGTCA
>JAAOOA010003408.1:12500-14553 GCA_012861695.1 Trematomus loennbergii | reverse complement strand
ACAGGTAAAACTGTGTTAAACTGTGGGGGAATATGTTTCAAATGACAGCACACTGCTGCTTGTTGGCAGGCGACTCACTTCACTGGTCTCTCACACACACCCAGGGGGGAGAAAGAGGACACATTGACCCAGAAAGAAGCCTCAAAACACAGGTAAAACTGTGTTAAAGTGTGGGGAACATGTTTCAAATGACAGCACACTGCTGCTTGTTGGCAGGCTGACTCACTTCACTTGTCTCACACACACCCAGGGGGGGAGAAAGAGGACACATTTACCCAGGAAAGAGTGCTCGAAAGCTGGCTACAGCAGAGTCACAGTGTGGAGGCATGTTTCAAATGACAGCACACTGCTGCTTGTTGGCAGGCTGACTCACTTCACTGGTCTCACACACACACACCCAGGGGGAGAAAGAGGACCATTGACCCAGGAAAACCTCAAACACAGGTAAAACTGTGTTAAACTGTGGGGAATATGTTTCAAATGACAGCACACTGCTGCTTGTTGGCAGGCTGACTCACTTCACTGGTCTCTCACCACACCCAGGGGGGAGAAGGACACATTGACCCAGGAAAAGCCTCAAAGACACAGGTAAAACTGTGTTAAAGTGTGGGGGACATGTTTCAAATGACAGCACACTGCTGCTTGTTGGCAGGCTGACTCACTTCACTGTCTCACACACACCCAGGGGAGAAAGAGGGACACATTTACCCAGGAAAGAGCTCGAAAGCTGGCTACAGCAAGTCAAAGTGTGGAGGAACATGTTTTCAAATGACAGCACACTGCTGCTTGTTGGCAGGCTGACTCACTTCACTGGTCTCACCACACACCCAGGGGGGAGAAAGAGACACATTGACCCAGGAAGAAGCCTCAAAACACAGGTAAAACTGTGTTAAACTGTGGAATGTTTCAAATGACAGCACACTGCTGCTTGTGGCAGCTGACTCACTTCACTGGTCTCTCACACACACCCAGGGGGAGAAAGAGGACACATTGACCCAGGAAAGAGCCTCAAAAACACAGGTAAAACTGTGTTAAAGTGTGGGGAACATGTTTCAAATGACAGCACACTGCACTGCTTTTTTGGCAGGCTGACTCACTTCACTTGTCTCACACACACCCATGGGGAGAAAGAGGACACATTTACCCAGGAAAGAGCTCGAACTGGCTACAAACGTCACAGTTGGAGGAGAACATGTTTCAAATGACAGCACACTGCTGCTTGTTGGCAGGCTGACTCACTTCACTGTCTCACACACACACCCAGGGGGGAGAAAGAGGACACATTGACCAGGAAAGAAGCCTCAAACACAGGTAAAACTGTGTTACTGTGGGGGAATATGTTTCAAATGACAGCACACTGCTGCTTGTTGGCAGGCTGACTCACTTCACTGGTTCACACACACACCCGGGAGGGGGAAAGAGGACACATTGACCCAGGAAAGAAGCTGCTACACAGGTAAAACGTGTTAAACTGTAATATGTTTCAAATGACAGCACACTGCTGCTTGTTGGCAGGCTGACTCACTTCACTGGTCTCCACACACACACCCAGGGGGAGAAAGAGGACACATTGACCCAGGAAAGAAGCCTCAAAACACAGGTAAAACTGTGTTAAAGTGTGGGGGAACATGTTTTCAAATGACAGCACACTGCTGCTTGTTGGCAGGCTGACTCACTTCACTTGTCTCTCACACACACCCAGGGGGAGAAAGAGGACACATTGACCCAGGAAAGAAGCCTCAAAACACAGGTAAAACTGTGTTAAACTGTGGGGGAACATGTTTTAATGCAGTTACTATGTGTCCCCACAGGGGGGCGCATCAGTGCGAGAGAAGCCTGAAAATGACTCTCCAGCACCTCGGAGAGCTCCATTGTGAAATCTTGCTACTAATCCATAACTTTTGATAACAAGCTCTGTTCGGTTCAGGCTTTTGTTGTACCCCCCCATTTCCACGTACCCCGCATCCAACGGTACTATCGCCGAGTCTCTAGGACCTCGGGAGCGGAGTTACGGCAGAGGGTCAGATTCTGAAAATACGATTTTGAAACAGGG
>JAAOOA010003408.1:0-2500 GCA_012861695.1 Trematomus loennbergii | reverse complement strand
GGAAGGTAGTCTGAAAAACATGGATGAATCTTTTTGACAGAGAAGTGGAAATGAAGCCCAGGGACTTTTTCCCCTTCTCCGTTGTACCAACCATCGGAGAAGGGGAAAAATCGGGCCGAAGCGCCAAACACCTGGCCACTACTCCCGTTGGCACTTAGAAAAAATTTCACAATTTTTCAAAACTTCATTTTTGATTATTTTAAGATATAATTAAGCGTTTTCTTCACTTTTTTTTTTGCTCCACGGGTGGGGGCGCCTGGCAGGCCGCCTATGAGCACCCAAATTCGGCCTGGATCATCCAGGATTTGTGGGAAAAAATCCATAAACTGACTAAATCACCCAGAGAGGTCCCCTACCTAGCCCAAATATATATAATACAAATACATTTAAATAGTAAAAGGTGCACTTGTGCTCTGCATTACCCGGAATTTTATTTTCATAGCCCCATGATAGTGATTAAAAATCATTTTCATGGGAAAAAGTGTTAAAACGCCTGATTCAATTATATGCAGGACCCCAGTGAGCTCCAGACTATGTGCATTGTGTTGGGGAACCATATAAATGATAGAATAAATGCATTCAAATGCAAAAATAATGATTTAAAATCATTTTAGGGGGACAATTGTGGAGAGGAGCCTTAAAAATGACTCTGTTTTAAGATATAATTAAGCGTTTTCTTCACTTTTTTTTGCTTTCCACGGGTGGGGACGCCTGGCAGGCCGCCTATGAGCACCCAAATTCGGCCTGGATCATCCAGGATTTGTGGGCAAAGCTCCATAAACTGACTAAATCACCCAGAGAGGTCCCCTTTCTAGCCCAAATATATATAATACAAATACATTTAAATAGTAAAAGGTGCACTTGTGCTCTGCATTACCGGGAATTTTATTTTCATAGCCCCATGATAGTGATTAAAAATCATTTTCATGGGAAAAAGTGTTAAAACGCCTGATTAAATGATATGCAGGACCCCAGTGAGCTCCAGACTATGTGCATTGTGTTGGGGAACCATATAAATGATAGAATACATGCATTTAAATGCAAAAATAATGATTTAAAATCATTTTAGGGGGACAATTGTGGAGAGGAGCCTGAAAAAGACTCTGCAGCACCCCGGATAACTACCACTTCATCTGGTTTAAATGTGGTGGTGATAGTGGCATTGACTAGTACCCAGTACTGGGAGAGAACCAGGTTACAGCACATGTCTTTTCGACCCAGGAAAGAGTGCTCGAAACGTGGCAGAAGCATAGTCACACTGTGGGGTAACATGTTTCAAATGACAGCACACTGCTGCTTGTTGGCAGGCTGACTCACTTCACGTGTCTCTCACACACACCCAGGGGGGAGAAAGAGGACACATTGACCCAGGAAAGAAGCCTCAAAACACAGGTAAAACTGTGTTAAAGTGTGGGGGAACATGTTTCAAATGACAGCACACTGCTGCTTGTTGGCAGGCTGACTCACTTCACTTGTCTCACACACACCCAGGGGGGAGAAAGAGGACACATTGACCCAGGAAAGAGTGCTCGAAAACACAGGTAAAACGTAAGTGTGGAGGAACATGTTTCAAATGACAGCACACTGCTGCTTGTTGGCAGGCTGACTCACTTCACTTGTCTCACACACACCCAGGGGGGGGAGAAAGAGGACACATTTACCCAGGAAAGAGTGCTCGAAAGCTGGCT
Organism: Trematomus loennbergii; assembly: GCA_012861695.1. Classification (NCBI taxonomy): domain Eukaryota; kingdom Metazoa; phylum Chordata; class Actinopteri; order Perciformes; family Nototheniidae; genus Trematomus; species Trematomus loennbergii. The sequence goes on along the minus strand of JAAOOA010003408.1, from coordinate 812 downwards.
ACAGCAGAGTCACAGTGTGGAGGAACATGTTTCAAATGACAGCACACTGCTGCTTGTTGGCAGGCTGACTCACTTCACTGGTCTCACACACACACCCAGGGGGGAGAAAGAGGACACATTGACCCAGGAAAGAAGCCTCAAAACACAGGTAAAACTGTGTTAAACTGTGGGGGAATATGTTTCAAATGACAGCACACTGCTGCTTGTTGGCAGGCTGACTCACTTCACTTGTCTCACACACACCCAGGGGGGAGAAAGAGGACACATTGACCCAGGAAAGAAGCCTCAAAACACAGGTAAAACTGTGTTAAGTGTGGAGGAACATGTTTCAAATGACAGCACACTGCTGCTTGTTGGCAGGCTGACTCACTTCACTGGTCTCACACACACCCAGGGGGGAGAAAGAGGACACATTGACCCAGGAAAGAAGCCTCAAAACACAGGTAAAACTGTGTTAAACTGTGGGGGAATATGTTTCAAATGACAGCACACTGCTGCTTGTTGGCAGGCTGACTCACTTCACTGGTCTCTCACACACACCCAGGGGGGAGAAAGAGGACACATTGACCCAGGAAAGAAGCCTCAAAACACAGGTAAAACTGTGTTAAAGTGTGGAGGAACATGTTTCAAATGACAGCACACTGCTGCTTGTTGGCAGGCTGACTCACTTCACTTGTCTCACACACACCCAGGGGGGGGAGAAAGAGGACACATTTACCCAGGAAAGAGTGCTCGAAAGCTGGCTACAGCAGAGTCACAGTGTGGAGGAACATGTTTCAAATGACAGCACACTGCTGCTTGTTGGCAGGCTG
>JAAOOA010003407.1:0-20334 GCA_012861695.1 Trematomus loennbergii | reverse complement strand
GGGAAATGTACCCCAAAATAGTCCTTCATTAGCCAGCAGCAGTCCCTGTCGACTCATGTGACATTCCTCCAGGGTTACATAGAACCAGGGTGTGGGTCCGAGCCATCTCGAGACATCTCTAGTCCGTGTTGATAATGAGGTACCCCCAAAAAAGTGCATCATGACTCAGCAATCATCACACTCAACTTTGGTGAGAACCGGGGAAAGGGGTCAAAATGTAAAAAATATACCCCAAAACAGTGCCTCATGACCCCGCAGGAGTCCCCGCGGACTCCCCTGACATTCCTCCATGGTGGAAATCATCCAACTCAACTTGGTGAGAACCGGGGAAAGGGGTCAAAATGGAAAAATTGTACCCCAAAATAGGCCTCATGACCCGCAAGAGTCCCCGCGGACTCCCCTGACATTCCTCCATGGTGGAAATCATCCAACTCAACTTTGGTGAGAACCGGGGAAAGGGGTCAAAATGGAAAAATTGTACCCAAAATAGTGCCTCATGGACCCCGCAAGAGTCCCCCGCGGACTCCCCTGACATTCCTCCATGGTGGAAATCATCCAACTCAACTTTGGTGAGAACCGGGGAAAGGGGTCAAAATGGAAAAATGTACCCCAAAATAGTGCCTCATGACCCCAAGAGTCCCCCGCGGACTCCCCTGACATTCCTCCATGGAGGAAATCATCCAACTCAACTTTGGTGAAAACCGTGGAAAGGGGTCAAAATGTAAAAATTATACCCCCAAATAGTGCCTCAAAATCGGGTAGAGTCACCGGGAAAGTGCCCTCGCATTCCTCCAGGGCTCAAAATGTCACACTTAAACTATTTGGAGAACCGGGAAAATGTAAAAAATAAGCCCCAAAATAGAGCCTCATAATCGGGTAGAGTCACCTGCAAAAGTGCCCTCGCATTCCTCCAAGTGTTGGGAGAACCAGGCTGGGGGGTCTTGAGGCACAAAATGAGGCCCACTCAGAGTGCTTGGTGAGCGGATACATTCTTCCATGATTTCCAACAGCCGTATTTTTTCTGAGTCCACCCAAAAACTGGGTTTCTGATTTCGTGCGGAAGGTAGTCTGAAAAACATGGATGAATCTTTTTGACAGAGAAGTGGAAATGAAGCCCAGGACTTTTTCCCCTTCTCCGTTGTACCAACCCATCGGAGAAGGGGAAAAATCGGGCCGAAGCGCCAAACACCTGGCCACTACTCCCGTTGGCACTTAGAAAAATTCACAATTTTCAAAACTTCATTTTTGATTATTTTAAGATATAATTAAGCGTTTTCTTCACTTTTTTTTTTGCTCCACGGGTGGGGGCGCCTGGCAGGCCGCCTATGAGCACCCAAATTCGGCCTGGATCATCCAGGATTTGTGGGAAAAAATCCATAAACTGACTAAATCACCCAGAGAGGTCCCCTACCTAGCCCAAATATATATAATACAAATACATTTAAATAGTAAAAGGTGCACTTGTGCTCTGCATTACCCGGAATTTTATTTTCATAGCCCCATGATAGTGATTAAAAATCATTTTCATGGGAAAAAGTGTTAAAACGCCTGATGAAATTATATGCAGGACCCAGTGAGCTCCAGACTATGTGCATTGTGTTGGGGAACCATATAAATGATAGAATAAATGCATTCAAATGCAAAAATAATGATTTAAAATCATTTTAGGGGGACAATTGTGGAGAGGAGCCTGAAAATGACTCTGTTTTAAGATATAATTAAGCGTTTTCTTCACTTTTTTGCTTTCCACGGTGGGGACGCCTGGCAGGCCGCCTAAGAGCACCCAAATTCGGCCTGGATCATCCAGGATTTGTGGGCAAAGCTCCATAAACTGACTAAATCACCCAGAGAGGTCCCCTTTCTAGCCCAAATATATATAATACAAATACATTTAAATAGTAAAGGTGCACTTGTGCTCTGCATTACCGGGAATTTTATTTTCATAGCCCATGATAGTGATTAAAAATCATTTTCATGGGAAAAAGTGTTAAAACGCCTGATTAAATGATATGCAGGACCCCAGTGAGCTCCAGACTATGTGCATTGTGTTGGGGAACCATATAAATGATAGAATACATGCATTTAAATGCAAAAATAATGATTTAAAATCATTTTAGGGGGACAATTGTGGAGAGGAGCCTGAAAAAGACTCTGCAGCACCCCGGATAACTACCACTTCATCTGGTTTAAATGTGGTGGTGATAGTGGCATTAACTAGTACCAGTACTGGGAGAGAACCAGGTTACAGCACATGTCTTTTGACCCAGGAAAGAGTGCTCGAAAGCTGGCTACAGCATAGTCACAGTGTGGGGGAACATGTTTCAAATGACAGCACACTGCTGCTTGTTGGCAGGCTGACTCACTTCACTTGTCTCTCACACACAGCCAGGGAGAAAGAGGACACATTGACCCAGGAAAGAAGCCTCAAAACACAGGTAAAAGTGTGTTAAACTGTGGGGGAACATGTTTCAAATGACAGCACACTGCTGCTTGTTGGCAGGCTGACTCACTTCACTTGTCTCACACACACCCAGGGGGGGGAGAAAGAGGACACATTGACCAGGAAAGAGTGCTCGAAAGCTGGCTACAGCATAGTCACAGTGTGGAGGAACATGTTTCAAATGACAGCACACTGCTGCTTGGGGCAGGCTGACTCACTTCACTGGTATCACACAACACCCAGGGGGGGGAGAAAGAGGACACATTGACCAGGAAAGAGTGCTCGAAAGCTGGCTACAGCATAGTCACAGTGTGGAGGAACATGTTTCAAATGACAGCACACTGCTGCTTGTTGGCAGGCTGACTCACTTCACTGGTCTCACACACACAGCAGGGGGGAGAAAGAGGACACATTGACCCAGGAAAGAAGCCTCAAAACACAGGTAAAAGTGTGTTAAAACTGTGGGGGAACATGTTTCAAATGACAGCACACTGCTGCTTGTTGGCAGGCTGACTCACTTCACTTGTCTCACACACACCCAGGGGGGGAAAGATAACACTTGTACCCAGGAATAAGTCTTTGAAAGGCGGGGAAAAGTTGTTTGAAATAGTATAATACCTCCAGGCCGCTTAACTGCACTTTACCACCCAGAAATAATGTTAATGGTCGGGGAAAGTATTTTAAATGTCTGGAGAGAGTTTAGACAGTCATTTTGCACGAATTATTTAACATAGACGCTCTCCTGAAAATGCACAGAATATGTGCTTTTCAGGAGACCGTTAATGTTAAATGATTTCTTGCAAAATGACTGGCTAAAACCCCGGAATAAATGTTTGAAAAGCTGGGAAAAGTTGTTAAAAATAGGCTGATATCTCCAGGGCGCATCACCAAAATGTACAAGCCAGGAAGATGCCTGAATCCCGGATACTTTAGGTCTGTCACTTAGGGTGACCGCACCACTCCGACGCTCCCGAGAGCGGACTTCCATTGTTTGCAAGGCACCTAAGAGGGAGAGGGCTGTCACCACGCTGTGGGATGTGACACGCTGGATAGGGAGCTGTCAGTTCCTCCACTCGCTGCAGCGAGAGCCGCACTCTGCTGGCTGAGTTTTATTCCACTCGCAGATAAATGAATGTCTGGGGGGGAAGAGGACAACTCGAGCGAGCTATGCAGTTTATAAACCAATAGGTTAAAACAGCAGGCTTCTGCAGCGAATGACCCACCTCTGGAGTCTCCTCCTGTGGCGGAGACCCATGGGGATCACCGCGTGACCAGCTGACGCCAATGCCGAGCAGCTGCGTCACGGAGAGGGCTGTGCGGGTTAGACACGCCGGAGGAGATCTCGCTGCAGTTCCTCCACTCGCTGCCGCAAGAGCCGCGCTCTGCTGGCTGAGTTTAATTCCACTCCCAGATAAATGAATGTCTGAGAGGGGAGAGGGCAGCTCTTCTCCAAATTCATTATGAAAACCCAGGCTTTGACAGATGCGGTACGAGATGTAACGTCTGTAAAGCGACTTCCTCGTGCTGGATCGAGCCTAGCAAATAGCAGGTCGTCCAGAGAAAAAACCTCATTCTCATCCCTCCTCTCTGTGTAGTGGCTCCAGCCTTCTCTACACAAAATGTGAGGAGCCAGGGAACATCCAAACAGCAGACGATTGTCTGGTCTGATATTCCCTGAAAGAGAAACGCAGGAATTTCCTGTGTTTCGGGATGATGGGTATGGAAGTATGCATCCTCCTTCAGGTGGAAGTGAACCAGTCGTCCTGGTGAACACATTCCAGCACCTGTTTGATCGTCAGCATGGGAATACTGACAGATCAAGGATGGGTCTCACTCCCCCGTTGGAGAGGCTTCTCTGTGATATGCTGTAATGGTCGTCATGACCGTGCTCTGTAGGAGGCATATCTGGGACAGAGGAATGCCGCGAGCTATGCAGTTTATAAACCAATAGGTTAAAACAGCAGGCTTCTGCAGCGAATGACCCCCCTGGAGTCTCCTCCTGTGGGGGAGACCCATGGGATCGGACGCACATGCTCGAGATGTGTTGTGGTCGTCATGGCGACGAGCCACGTCAGAGCCCTCGCCGCCGCAGCCCGTGAGGCACTCTTTTTTTCACCCAAGGTGGGCCTGGAGCAAAAGGGCTGTGAGGGAGCCTCCACACGCTGCGTTTCACTCCGGCTCTCATCATGAGGCGTGTACACGCTCAGGGGATGAGTGGAGGTGTGTGCCGTGACGTCCACATGAGGCGTCATAACTGCGCTCATGGGCTTATTATGTGTGGAGGAGACGTATCTCGGACAGAGGAATGCCGCGAGCTCTGCGGTTCATTAACCGATAGGTTAAAACCAGCAGGCTTCTGCAGCGAGCCCTGCTGTCTACTAATCAACAGATTGGTGGCAGCTGGCTTAATTAGCGAACTCTGCAGTTTATTAACCGATAGATTCAAAACTGCAGGCTCTTACACAGAGTGGGGGGTGAGAAAACACTTGATACTGATGACTCAGACAAAAGTTTGGAAAATGAACTCTCCTTTTATTTTCCACACAACTAGATTAAGGTTTAAAGTTGACTGTTATCCCCTCTGAGGTAATGGTTTGGATTGATTTGTGTTTATAAACTAGATTGTTTAATCTAGATGTATCTGATGCCCACTGGTAAATATCTATATAAAGAACGGTATTTGAGAAAATCATAATTTATAGAGGTTGGGTGTTCTTAAAAGCACCCATTTCACTTTCTAGTGACAAATTGAAGCCTAAACAAAAGACTCTAGTCTAGAGCATAGGAAATATTTGGTTATAATAACAGATACATTTAGAAAATTCAAGAGTAATGGCTATTGTTTTTGATATTATTGCCATTTTGTGCTCCAGTGGCGCAATCTGTCAGCGAGCGGTACTTATAAGACAGTAACCTGCAGAGTGATGCAGAGGTTGTGAGTTCAAGCCTCACCTGGAGCAGAGAAGTTTAGCTTTCTAGTCATCTGCACGCAACATGAACGTTTAAAAAGGTGTTGGTGCTGCCGGATTCGGCACCCCCACTTTAACTTTGTCCTAGATAGTCGTACTGTCACCAAAATCAGACTGGTGTTTGCTGTCACCTGTAGTTTGTGCACACAGAAACATTTTACTCTGGGCTCAGCAGGTGAGAAACTAAAGAGGGGCTTCCACATGAGCCAGACCAGGTGTTGGTGCACTGCTGTGGCTTAGTGGTAAAACACCTGTCTTAAACAGGAGATCCTGGGTTCAAATCCCAGCAGTGCCTCTTTGATACAGAGATTATCTCTACAGCACTGAATGCAATTTACAATACCTGCCAAAAAAGGTGAGTTTCACATCCCACCACAGTCCACACAATCACATCCAACATTGAGCAGGTAATGAGCCTACTCCATTTTTCTTTCTAACAAAGTTATGTTTATATTCAGAGTAACTCATCAAAACTCATTGCGTGGATCTATAGGGTTTAAAAAAAAGAATCATATCAATTTCCTTTTAACAAAAAACATTTGCAAAGCCAGGTGTTTCAGATCCAGCATTTTTTCAATCTACTATCTCAGTGTCTTGCAACATAAATTGTGTGTAGTAGGCGCTGTATCTTAGCGGTCAAAGCGCCTGTCTTGTAAACAGGAGATCCTGGGTCCAAATCCCAGCAGTGCCTCTTTGTTACAGAAGATATATCTAGAAGTCTGTCTTTTATTCATATCAGAAGTAAGGGTTTTAGTTTGGGCGTAAAAATGATCAAACGGCCATTCCCAATGTGATTAATGAACCCTCGCAGATTATCTGACGTCACCTGGTAAATACCTGCGAGTGCAAGATCTCAAAAGTATAAATACAATGAGACAGCACTTTGTGACACATCCTATTACCTTGATGACGAATGTTAAATACAGTAGTGGATTTGGGACTTTTTATATTATATTACTTGCAGCCTGATAATACATTTTTTGTGGAAGAATGAAAGGAAACAGCTGAACCCATAACTGAGAAGAACAAAATCTGAAAATGGTGCTGTGGCTTAGTTGGTAAAGTGCCTGTCTAGTAAACAGGAGATCCTGGGTTCAACTCCCAGCAGTGCCTCTTTGTTACAAAGAGCATCTTTTAAGATAAACCTCTCATCGTTACCACGTTCAATTACATGCAATAGTAAATGTTTGGTATAGTTTTACTTGAAAACTACTATCCACCTCTGAAGTAATGGTTTGGGTGTATACACTTATTAAGACTTTTCTGATGCCCACTGGTAAATATCTGAGGGTGCAAGATCTCAAAATAGCATACATACAATAGGACAGCTCTTTGCCACACATAACACCCCTCTGTAGAAGAATAAAGGAATTGCAATTGAGAAAATCATAATGTATAGAGGTTGGGTGTTCCTAAAAACAAAAGAAGCACTCGTTTTCACTTTCACAAAACACCCTAACATAATGACTCTAGAGCATAGGAGAGGGTTTGGTTATAATAACAGATACATTTAGACAATTCAAGAGTAATGGCTATTGTTTTTGATATTACTGACATTTTGTGCTCCAGTGGCGCAATCGGTCAGCGCGAGGTACTTATAAGACAGTAACCAGCAGAGTGATGCCGAGGTTGTGAGTTCAAGCCTCACCTGGAGCAGAGAAGTTTAGCTTTCTAGTCATCTGCATGCAACATGAAAGTTTAAAAAGGTGTTGGTGCTGCCGGATTTGGCACCCCCACTTTAACTTTGTCCGAGATAGTCGTACTGTCACCAACATCAGACTGGTGTTTGCTGTTCACCTGTAGTTTGTGCACACAGAAACATTTTACTCTGGGCTCAGCAGGTGAGAAACTAAAGAGGGGCTTCCACATGAGGCAGACCAGGTGTTGGTGCACAGGTGATATAGGTGCTGTGGCTTAGTGGTAAAGCGCCTGTCTCGTAAACAGGAGATCCTGGGTCCAAATCCCAGCAGTGCCTCTTCCCAATTTCATCGATGAACCCTCGCAGATAGTCTGATGTCACCTGGTAAATACCTGCGAGTGCAAGATCTCAAAAGTATAAATACAATGAGACAGCTCTTTGTGACACATCCTATTACCTTGATGACGAATGTTAAATACAGTAGTCGATTGGAACTTTTTATATTATATATTATTTGCAGCCTGATAATACATGTTTTGTGGAAGAATGAAAGGAAACAGCTGAGCGCAGTATCTGAGAAGAACAACAACTGAAGATGTGGTGCTGTGGCTTAGTTGGTAAAGTGCCTGTCTAGTAAACAGGAGATCCTGGGTTCAACTCCCAGCAGTGCCTCTTTGTTACAGAGAGCATCTCTTGACATAAGCCTCTCATCATTACCATGTTCAAATACATTCAATCGTAAATGTTTGGTATAGTTTGTACTTGAAACTACTATCCACCTCTGAAGTAATGGTTTGGGTGTATAAAGTCTTTAAGACTTTTCTGATGCCCACTGGTAAATATCTGAGGGTGCAAGATCTCGAAATAGCATACATACAATAGGACAGCTCTTTGCCACACATAACTCCCCTCTGTAGAAGAATAAAGGAATTGCAATTGAGAAAATCATAATGTATAGAGGTTGGGTGTTCTTAAAAACAAAAGAAGCACTCGTTTTCACTTTCACAAAAAACCCTAAAAGAATGACCCTAGAGCATGGGAGAGTGTTGGTTATAATAACAGATACATTTAGACAATTCAAGAGTAATGGCTATTGTTTTTGATATTATTGCCATTTTGTGCTCCAGTGGCGCAATCGGTCAGCGTGCGGTACTTATAAGACAGTAACCTGCAGAGTGATGCCGAGGTTGTGAGTTCAAGCCTCACCTGGAGCAGAGAAGTTTAGCTTTCTAGTCATCTGCACGCAACATGAACGTTTAAAAAGGTGTTGGTGCTGCCGGATTTGGCACCCCCACTTTAACTTTGTCCTAGATAGTCGTACTGTCACCAACATCAGACTGGTGTTTGCTGTTCACCTGTAGTTTGTGCACACAGAACCATTTTACTCTGGGCTCAGCAGGTGAGAAACTAAAGAGGGGCTTCCATGAGCAGACCAGGTGTTGGTGCACAGGTGATATAGGTGCTGTGGCTTAGTGGTAAAGCTCCTGTCTCGTAACAGGAGATCCTGGGTTCAAATCCCAGCAATGCCTCTTTGATACAGAGATTATCTCTACAGCACTGAATGCAATTGACAAAACTACCCAAAAAAAGGTTAGTTTCTCATCCCACCACAGTCCACACAATCACATCCAACAAGGAGCAGGTAAATGTGCCTACTCCATTTTTCTTTCTAACAAAGTTATGTTTATATTCAGAGTAACTCATCAAAACTCATTGCGTGGATCTATAGGGTTTAAAAATAATAATCATATCAATTTCCTTTTAACAAAAACATTTGCAAAGCCAGATGTTTTAGATCCAGCATTTTTTCAATCTACTATCTCAGTGTCTTGCAACATATATTGTGGTGAAGGAGGCGCTGTAGCTTAGTGATCAAGCGCCTGTCTCGTAAACAGGAGATCCTGGGTCCAAATCCCAGCAGTGCCTCTTTGTTGCAGAAGATTGAAGTAAAAAGATATGATTCTACACTGTATTGAAGTAAACATGTATTGTTTGAACTGTTTTAGGTAAACACAACGGGTTTTGATAAATCACTTAGAATAGGAATGTTATTCTCACTTTTAAACTCACTGACCCAGAGATTCTGTGTATACACACACCTTGCCTGGGTTCACCCCTAAAAGCAGATGTCGTCATTAAGGTCGTTAAAGACAACATTACATCGCTCCTTATCACCGCTAAGACCAGATGTTGTTTTTTAAGTCGTTAAAAGACATCGTTAAATATGTGGAGAACTCATGGGAAAGAAATGAAGTTAAGATTCTAATCGCAGATAGAGGTTGACTTTTGACCTTATGGAACTTTATGGTCTGAACTCTGATTGAACCAGACCAGAAGGGAATCCAGCCAGTCAGGACACTTGGGGGAGGTGATCAGCTTACACAGCTCCTCCTCACGGAACTCTGATTTGCTTGGGAGGAAAATGGGAAGGAAGAGTAAACTGATCTCCGCCCCAAAAATAGATATGAATACTGATGTTTTTGAGTGTTAAAATGCTTCTGGTTTGCTGAAGGCTGGTCTAGAGACGTGTAAACCGCATCAAACCTGAAGTCTGTACTTCTCGTTTCCTGAAGGCTGGTCTGTCTACCTGTAAACCGCGTCACAAACCTGAAGCCCGGAGTACTCGAGTACTCTGTATAACTTGTATATGTGTTTGGTTTCCTACAAGAAGTAAACTCAGATAATTTGTTATAACTTTGATTCCGGTGTTTTCAATTCCTTTCTTAATTTAATAGAGATCCAGCCTCATCCAACGAACGGCGCGTAGCAGAGGTGTTCTACTCCAACAAGTGGTGACTTTCCCGACGTTTGTGAGCTGATCTCTAGAAAGGGACACCGACAGCCAGGGGACAGAATCCAGTCCAGGGGGAGGACACAGAGATACTGGTGACAACTAAGACCATGGCAATATACAAAAGGTGAGCAGACACCTGTTTTGACTATCAAAAATCTGTGATTGATTATACTAAAAATGTAGAGTTGTCAGCAGCGTTCTCAGTGTTCTTAGTCACGGTGGGAAATACATACATATTACAAGTTGGGGATATTGGGGAAGTGCTTAGAGAAGGGTATTCAGTCCTGGACCTAGAGCAAAAATAGTGTTTGAGAGAGGCGGGTAGGTTAGTCCCGACCCTTCACTCACTAAATACGAAGACTGTAAGGCGGTAAAAGAAGTATAGGTTAAATTCCCCGTAAGTCAAAATGACATTGATTAATACGGTTACTTTGCAGTGCTTCTGTTAAAGACTACGAGGGTGTAAAAAACAGAAGGGTTAAATTCCCCGCAGATCATGATAAGATTGATTAATGCGGTTACCTTTCATGGTGCTTTAAATGTATAAAATGTCTGTAATTGTTATATGGTGGGTGATAGAGGAGGAGAGAGACGCGACCTCCAACTAATTATTTGGAACGACCGAATCTCATCACTAAACTGTTGTGGGGATAATCAGGCTCATTAAACGTGACGATAAAGAGATTTTGTTGACTGAGTTTTAACTCCTGGCCTGAAGTCGCAATCGCCGTGAGGGGATTGTAGAAGCTTGCTTCTGGAAGTCACGCTATCTGTTGAAATAAACATCGCACTATAAAAATTTGCCTGACTGTAATATGATAAGGTATGAAAAGCTCTGTGTGATTTTTTTTTTGAAGTCAAATCTGTGTAATACTTGAGAGACAAATCCAGTAAAGAGAACTGTGGGTAAAGAATTGCAGAAGACATAGAGACAGAGAGCAACAAGCAGGTGGTATAATGTCTGAGACCCTACCTCCGCCCTACGGAGATGATAGCTCACAAATGCCACTTATGAGTATCCCATCTCATACTCCTAAAAGAAAACACATTGTTAGACCTGATATTCAGGGAAAAGGAATGTTGGAAATAGTAATGGCAGATATTGAAAATCTTAAACTGGATCAACCAACCATGTTAGTGAACCCTGCTAATATGGAGCTAAAAAATGTAGGAAGAATAGCAGCAGCTCTGGCAAAGACAATAGGTCCTAGCATGCAAGCACAGAGCGATAATATGATAAGGACTATTAAACTGACCCCTTTTTGGAAATGGGATTTTCCGTTACACAACAGAAACTCAATTCAGGCCTTAAAGAACGCTTTACAAACAAGTCAGGGAGAGTTTAATGTGTTGCTATGTTGCTCATAAGGGAGCTTACACTTTTGGGAAGAGGTCTCCCCCTTTCTCTGCTCCTGAGGTGCTGCAGAAAGACGCAGCACACAGGGTCAAAGACAGGCATGACCTCTGGAGAGGAAGAAATTCTAAATCTGAACAGACCACAGAGCCCATTAAAAGGTTTTATGGCCTCAACACAGAGAGGAAGATCTGGAGATTGTAAGGAACTCTCCCAAACTACCCACCCCCACCCCATCACAAGGGGAAGACTGTTCCTCTCACCAATAAACAAATCATCTCTTAACCAAGTCAGATTTCGAATATAGCCATAGCTCCAGTTGTTAAGAAAACAGGGAGTACTACAACATTCTGAAAGATTGAATACTAAACATTTGGAATTAAAAGAAAAATTGCACAGTATATTAAATAAATACAACGAACACGTATCAATATAAGTCAGATAATATAGACGAGGTCAATCATGGAAGAAGGCTGACATTTAATGCCTGATATATAAGTAATAGTAATAAAGAATATATAGCTGATATTAAATAACTGATGTATAAGGCTCGATATTTCTGAAAATAAGAACACCGTTAACGGCGTTCTATTCAGTAAAGGGGGAAAAGTATAGGATATACATCAGACAATATGTATGTGAGATTATTATGTTTTTAGGAGAAATTTATCAATTTAAAATACTAGTTTTGGTATTTTTTGTTTTGTTTTATTTGTTGCTTTTAGAGAATTGATACATTTAAAATAATCTAGCTTTGGTTATTTTATTTTTTTGTTAGTTTGTTCCTTTTTTGTTTTATTTTTATTTTTGTTCTATTTTTATTTTTATTTTTTATTTTTTATTTTTTATTTTTTTTTTTGTTTATTATTTTCTGCATAGTCTCTTGTCCACACTCCAGTCTAGTTGGTGCCGCCAATAAACACTAAAGTAGAAAAGATGATTTCAAAACCATATTTCCAGCAACTTAAGGCTTGGTATGAGACTTCTCCACACAGGCTGCTGACGCTAAAAGGGGGACCCGAGAAACACAAGGCCAACACAGCAGATTACGTCTGGTTGGAGGGGACCTCCCATGCCGTCCGCCTAGATGGAAAGGGAGACAACTGGTACCACTGGAGCCAGTGTGCGGTCGGGAAACCACCTGCGAGGACCCTAGACGACATCAGAACAGATCTGGCTCTCGCCAAGCAGTCGACCCAGGAGGCGCCATCAGCAGACCGAGGGATAAGGGAATGCTCTGGTTTTCGGACAAAATTAACATGGGATCACTCCCGTCACTGGACGTACTTCGTCTCACTGGAATAGTAACGGTCATAGTCAATATAAAATCGTCCCCATGTATCCGGCCAATGACGGGAGAGTTTTGAAAGAGACAAAACACTGTTCCATACATTTAAAAACACTTAAACAATTAAACAATGTTTACCCCAGGATTCAGGCATCTTCCCTGGCTTGTAAAGTGCAGTTATGCGCCTTGGAGGTATTGCAATATTTACAAAATGTATACCCAGGATTATGGCCCCTTTGTAAAGTGCAGTTATGCGCCATGGAGGTATTCTCCAGATCCCTCTCCGCATATAATATGCAGGAACCGGGATCATTTAGGAAGTCATTCTGCCAGTTCTGCATCCCTCTCCGCATATAATATGCAGGAACCGGGATCATTCTGCATCCCTCTCCGCATATAATATGCAGGAACCGGGATCATTCTGCCAGTTCTGCTACCCGAAAGTAGCGTTTCCAGATCACCGCGAACGTCCGGTGGCAGTATAATATACAGCCACCGCCAGTATATGCCAATGCACATTTACTGAGCTTGGTTTTTCATATGTCCTCGTCTCGGGGAGGGTCCCATGGGTCCCATTTACTGTGGGAAGTTAAACACATTTACTCGGGTTTCAGCCACCGGCTGTCGGACTAATGACCTTCAGCACTCTGGAGAGCTACATTGTGAAATCTTGCTACTAATCCATAACTTTTGATAACAAGCTCTGTTCGGTTCAGGCCTTTCTGTACCCCCCCATTTCCACGTATCCCGCATCCAATGGTACCATCGCCGAGTCTCTAGGACCTCGGGGAGCGGAGTTACCAGGAGAGACCAGGGGAAAATCACCTGTCTGTGCCCGCTCACAGACCCCCAAAGTACGGACTCATGACCTCCAGGATGGCTCCCTAACAGTGGGACTCTGTGCATTTCACAGCTCCAGCAGAGACCAGGGGAAAATCACCTGTCTGTGCCCGCTCACAGACCCCCAAAGTACGGACTCATGACCTCCAGGATGGCTCCCTAACGGTGGGACTCTGTGCATTTCACAGCTCCAGGAGAGACCAGGGGAAAATCACCTGTCTGTGCCCGCTCACAGAGCCCCGAAGGACGGACTCATGACCTCCAGCATGTCCCCATAACAGTGGGACCTCCATAACCTTGCACACCCTGAGTCCCCGGGCCCCCACACTTAAGCACTCCCCCACGGACTAAACACAGGTATTCACACCCACCAGAACCTCGTGCCCCTGGTGACCCTAAAGGGGGTGGATTTTGTGGTGCTTCTATGTCCGCCCATCAGCATCCATAGTCGGCCTTCTTCACGGCACCACCACCCCTTCTGTTGAGGGTATTCTCGTGCCCCTGGTGACCCTAAAGGGGGTGGATTTTGTGGTGCTTCTATGTCCGCCCATCAGCATCCATAGTCGGCCTTCTTCACGGCACCACCACCCCCCTTCTGGGCTGGAGGTTCAAACACTTTAACTTTTGTTCACCCTCCTCTGGCTTACACCTCCTCCGCCAACACTTGAGCGCTCATCACAGGGTTCAGCACCCCGGTGCTGATGGAAAGTGGCACTTTATCTGCCCCTGGTAACCATCAAGGTTATTGTTTTTTTTTAATTTTTAATTTTATTTGAACACACACCCTAAAACATCAACCACACACCCTAAAACATCAACTATTTACACGTTGCAGTAACAAAAATGACAGTACACACAGACTAAAACATCAACTATTTACACGTACTACTGCTGCTATAACAGTACTACTAAATTTCTTAACCTACGTTTTAAAGTGCAGTTATGCGCCCTGGAGGTGTTGCACTATTAACAAAATGTATGCCCAGGATTCTGGCACCTTCCCTGGCTTGTAAACTGCAGTTATGCGCCCTGGAGGTGTTGCACTATTAACAAAATGTATGCCCAGGATTCTGGCACCTTCCCTGGCTTGTAAACTGCAGTTATGCGCCCTGGAGGTGTTGCACTATTAACAAAATGTATGCCCAGGATTCTGGCACCTTCCCTGGCTTGTAAACTGCAGTTATGCGCCCTGGAGGTGTTGCACTATTAACAAAATGTATGCCCAGGATTCTGGCACCTTCCCTGGCTTGTAAACTGCAGTTATGCGCCCTGGAGGTGTTGCACTATTAACAAAATGTATGCCCAGGATTCTGGCACCTTCCCTGGCTTGTAAACTGCAGTTATGCGCCCTGGAGGTGTTGCACTATTAACAAAATGTATGCCCAGGATTCTGGCACCTTCCCTGGCTTGTAAACTGCAGTTATGCGCCCTGGAGGTGTTGCACTATTAACAAAATGTATGCCCATATGTTTAGCGGGATTCAGGGGACCAAAGGCGTCTAATTCTTACGGTGCACCAGGGCAAACAGGTTGAGTCCACGGCCCCTGCCCCATCATCAGGAGTGTCAACCAGCCCCGGTCCCGACTTCATTGGCCTCTTTCCCTCCCGCTTCCGCTTCCGCTGCTGCTGCCGCTCCAATGACCCATCAGGTGAAGATGATGGAGATGATGGAGATGATGGAGCAGTACTGTTATAGCAGCCCTCTTCGGAGGTCTCCCCATCTGACAGCGGTAGACATCCTTCTGATGATGATGCAGCTGCTGCCGCATCTGATGACGCCCTGAACATGGAGCGGATTCTCAATGCCTCCTTTATTCCCGGCGCATTCGCGTAGAACCGGTCCGCCGTGGTTACGTCGTGACACATAAACCTGGCGAGAATCGACCGGCTTTCTGGATCTTGGTGATGCTTGATATTGTCAGCCAGGGCAGTGCGCAGGATTGTGAAGGTGACGGCTGTTTCTAGCCCAGCATCAGCCCATGCCCTCTTCAAGTGAGCGTTCAGGTTCTTGGAGGCCCGATTCCCCCTTGTGAAAAGGAAGAATTCATTCTGAGGACCCAGCAATACCTTTTTAATCCCCATCCACCGCATGACCCAGCTAAACTCCTCTACTGTAAGCGCCAGCTGTGCTTCGCCATATGTCTTGGCCGTCTTGTGATCCTGCACATGGATGATGTAGCCCTCAGCAGTTCCCCTTATGGCTGCCTCTAAGACCTCACTGTTTTTCATGTTTGCGTACACGCCCGTACGGTGGCCATACAGGAGGCTCCAATGGAGGGTGAGATAGCCATAGAGAAGCTTCTGGGTGGTTGAGGTCGGCGTGCCGGCCATCAGGTCGAGGAGCTCCGGGATGCGCTTCTCAGCGGCCGCCATGGCGGCGAGAAGCTCCGCCTGGCTCGGCAGACGATCCAGTTTGTTCCTCTTCACCTTAAACTGATGTAGAGTGACTGCCTTATTCAAGTGTTTCATGTTGGCTTTCACCTCTCTCATTATGTGGGTCATATCAGACTGGGTGAGCTTGCACCCCCGGGGCTTTGACTCAGACATGTACCCCATGAACTGGTGCACATTCTTCAGGAAGAACTCTGATGTTGTGACTGCCCGGCCCGGCTTTACAATATACTCGCTCCAGCCACGGATCATCTTCATGTTTCTTAGGAACAGCCAGTCTGACAGGCGGTTAACACCATGGGCCATGTATACTATGAAGTTCTTTATCCGGCTGATCTTCGACACAACATTGTCTTTCTGTTTTACTGTCGGAGCGACACCCAAACAATGATCCAAGTATGTCTGAAGGTACGCCTCCATGCTTCTAGGCAACGTGATTTCACGCATGGTATTCCCCCGTCCACACCCAGTGGACCAGTAATTTGAGGGAGAGGGCAAGTCATTAGCCAGCTTAGAGGCACGGGTCTTCCGGCATACAGGGGTCTCGCTACCGGAGGCTACTGCAAACATGACAGTTTCCACCGGGGTCTTCACAGGGGTCTCGCTACCGGAGGCTACTGCAAACATGACAGTTTCCACCGGGGTCTTCACAGGGGTCTCGCTACCGGAGGCTACTGCAAACATGACAGTTTCCACCGGGGTCTTCACAGGCGTCTCGCTACCGGAGGAAACTGGTAATATGACAGTCTTCACTGGGCTCTTCACAGGGTTCTTGACCGGTCTCTTTCCACCGGAGGCTACTGCAAGCATTACAGTCTTCACTTGGCTCTTCACAGGGTTCTTTACCGGTGTCTTCCCACCGGAGGCTACTGCAAGCATGACAGTCTTCACCGGGCTCCTCACAGGGGTCCCGCTACCGGAGGTTACTGGGGAATGCATGACAGTCTTCACCGGGGTCTTCACAGGGGTCCCGCTACCGGAGGTTACTGGGGAATGCATGACAGTCTTCACCGGGGTCTTCACAGGGGTCCCGCTACCGGAGGTTACTGGGGAATGCATGACAGTCTTCACCGGGGTCTTCACAGGGGTCCCGCTACCGGAGGTTACTGGGGACTGCATGACAGTCTTCACCGGGGTCTTCACAGGGGTATTGCTGCCTGAGGCTACTGTGTTTATGCCGGAGGTACTTGGGATTGCCAGGCCCTTAAATCGTATACATTCGTCCTCTTCCTCAAGAACAGCAGCACTCTGCTTCCTGGGTTTTAGCTCCTTTTTCAGCCTGGAGCGCAGGGTCTTCACCTCATCATTGAGGGCATCCTTCTGAGCCCTCAATGCCACATTTTCCAGCATCACCTGCCTGCAGTCCTCGTTGTCACACTCGGTATGTGGGGAGAAGGGTGGAGGGTGCCCGGGGTATTCCCCCTCATTGTCTATATCCAATGATGTAGCCATTCCAATGATGGGGTTAGTCTCACGGAGGTCATGGAGCAACTGCAGTGCCACACTATGCTTCAGCCTTGCCATGACCTGCTGTGCCTCATGTCGGGACAACTCAGGGTGGTCATGTTTTACATGACGGTCCAGTCTCTTCCCAGCGTACGAACACCCAGCGATGGGACAGGGTTTGGTCCGAACATTTATCCTTCCACTGGCTATTTTCAGGAGGATTCCCCTCTCCTCCAAGTTCCGCACTGCATGCTTGTGCTTAAGGTGTTTGTTCAATGCCAGATAGAAGAGTCTGCACACCGGGCATTCAGATGACATCCTTACTGAAACACACATAATGAATTTGATCAAAATGATGTTATAGTTCTCCGTTTATATGCGTTAGCGTGAGCGGTGGTTGCGACACTGGGTCCGATGCATCAATTCATGGTGCATGGACGAAGGGAAGTATTGGGTTACCACCGGGTCAGATGGTCCCACTTCCGCACCAACGCGGGGCTGGTGATGGCAACATTGGGTCCGATGCATCCATACATGGTGCCCCGACCATGAGAGGGTTTGGGGTACCCCGGAACCAGGCACCACCCCAGCAGGAAACGGGTTGTATGGTCAAAGGAGGAAAGAGTGATAGAACCGGGGTAAAGCAAAGAAAGTGTCCGACAATAGTGACTTGTGAGGCGGCCAGAGAGTCTGTCATATCTCGGTCCTATCCTCCAGGCAACGCTGTGGCCAAAACTGGGCTAAAAACAAAAAAAACTAAAAAATATTTCATCCAGGGAAATTTGGGTGAAAATGAAAAAAAAGTACCCGGAAATAGTGCTTCATTAGCCAGCAGCAGTCCCCTGTCGACTCATGTGACATTCCTCCAGGGTTACATAGAACCAGGGTGTGGGGTCCGAGCCATCTCCGAGACATCTCTAGTCCATGTTGATAATGGGGGAAATGTACCCCAAAATAGTCCTTCATTAGCCAGCAGCAGTCCCCTGTCGACTCATGTGACATTCCTCCAGGGTTACATAGAACCAGGGTGTGGGGTCCGAGCCATCTCCGAGACATCTCTAGTCCGTGTTGATAATGGGGGAAATGTACCCCAAAATAGTCCTTCATTAGCCAGCAGCAGTCCCCTGTCGACTCATGTGACATTCCTCCAGGGTTACATAGAACCAGGGTGTGGGGTCCGAGCCATCTCCGAGACATCTCTAGTCCGTGTTGATAATGGGGGAAATGTACCCCAAAATAGTCCTTCATTAGCCAGCAGCAGTCCCCTGTCGACTCATGTGACATTCCTCCAGGGTTACATAGAACCAGGGTGTGGGGTCCGAGCCATCTCCGAGACATCTCTAGTCCGTGTTGATAATGAGGTACCCCCAAAAAAGTGCATCATGACTCAGCAATCATCACACTCAACTTTGGTGAGAACCGGGGAAAGGGGTCAAAATGTAAAAATTATACCCCAAAACAGTGTCTCATGACCCCGCAGGAGTCCCCCGCGGACTCCCCTGACATTCCTCCATGGTGGAAATCATCCAACTCAACTTTGGTGAGAACCGGGGAAAGGGGTCAAAATGGAAAAATTGTACCCCAAAATAGTGCCTCATGACCCCGCAAGAGTCCCCGCGGACTCCCCTGACATTCCTCCATGGTGGAAATCATCCAACTCAACTTTGGTGAGAACCGGGGAAAGGGGTCAAAATGGAAAAATTGTACCCCAAAATAGTGCCTCATGACCCCGCAAGAGTCCCCCGCGGACTCCCCTGACATTCCTCCATGGTGGAAATCATCCAACTCAACTTTGGTGAAAACCGGGGAAAGGGGTCAAAATGGAAAAATTGTACCCCAAAATAGTGCCTCATGACCCCGCAAGAGTCCCCCGCGGACTCCCCTGACATTCCTCCATGGTGGAAATCATCCAACTCAACTTTGGTGAAAACCGGGGAAAGGGGTCAAAATGGAAAAATTGTACCCCAAAATAGTGCCTCATGACCCCGCAAGAGTCCCCCGCGGACTCCCCTGACATTCCTCCATGGTGGAAATCATCCAACTCAACTTTGGTGAAAACCGGGGAAAGGGGTCAAAATGGAAAAATTGTACCCCAAAATAGTGCCTCATGACCCCGCAAGAGTCCCCCGCGGACTCCCCTGACATTCCTCCATGGTGGAAATCATCCAACTCAACTTTGGTGAAAACCGGGGAAAGGGGTCAAAATGTAAAAATTATACCCCAAAATAGTGCCTCAAAATCGGGTAGAGTCACCGGGAAAGTGCCCTCGCATTCCTCCAGGGCTCAAAATGTCGCACTTAAACTATTTGGAGAACCGGGAAAATGTAAAAAATACATCCCAAAATAGTGCCTCATAATCGGGTAGAGTCACCTGCAAAAGTGCCCTCGCATTCCTCCAGGGCTCAAAATGTCGCACTTAAACTATTTGGAGAACCAGGAAAATGTAAAAAAAACATCCCAAAATAGTGCCTCATAATCAATAGAGTCACCTGCAAAAGTGCCCTCGCATTCCTCCATGTCGAACTTAAAGTATTGGGAGAACCAGGCTGGGGGTCTTGAGGCACAAAATGAGGCCCACTCAGAGTGCTTGGTGAGCGGATACATTCTTCCATGATTTCCAACAGCCGTATTTTTTCTGAGTCCACCCAAAAACTGGGTTTCTGATTTCGTGCGGAAGGTAGTCTGAAAATTATGGATGAATCTTTTTGACAGAGAAGTGGAAATGAAGCCCAGGGACTTTTTCCCCTTCTCCGTTGTACCAACCATCGGAGAAGGGGAAAAATCGGCCCGAAGCGCCAAACACCTGGCCACTACTCCCGTTGGCACTTAGAAAAAATTTGAAAATTTTTCAAAAATTTGACAATTTTTCAAAACTTCATTTTTGATTATTTTAAGATATAATTAAGCGTTTTCTTCACTTTTTTTTGCTTTCCACGGGTGGGGGCGCCTGGCAGGCCGCCTATGAGCACCCAAATTCGGCCTGGATCATCCAGGATTTGTGGGAAAAAATCCATAAACTGACTAAATCACCCAGAGAGGTCCCCTACCTAGCCCAAATATATATAATACAAATACATTTAAATAGTAAAAGGTGCACTTGTGCTCTGCATTACCCGGAATTTTATTTTCATAGCCCCATGATAGTGATTAAAAATCATTTTCATGGGAAAAAG
>JAAOOA010003406.1:0-14240 GCA_012861695.1 Trematomus loennbergii | reverse complement strand
ACACAGTGAGCTCTGTCCCCACTCTGCCCCCCCCCACCAGTGAGCTACAGGTGCGCTCTATCCCCCCCATACAGGTGAGCTCTGTCCCCCCCCCACAGGTGAGCTCTGTCCCCACACAGATGATCTCTGTCCCCCCCCACACAAGCTCTGTCCCCCCACACAGGTGAGCTCTGTCCCCCCACACACAAGCTCTGTCCCCACACAGGTGAGCCCTGTCCCCCCCACACAGGTGAGCCCTGTCCCCCCCACACAGGTGAGCCCTGTCCCCCCACACAGGTGAGCTCTGTCGCACTCTGCCCCCCCCCACACAGGTGCGCTCTATCCCCCCCATACAGGTGAGCTCTGTCCCCCCCACACAGGTGAGCTCTGTCCCCACTCAGGTGAGCTCTGTCCCCCACACTCTGTCCCCACTCAGGTGAGCTCTGTCCCCCACACTCTGTCCCCACTCAGGTGAGCTCTGTCCCCCACACTCTGTCCCCACTCAGGTGGCTCTGTCCCCCACACTCTGTCCCCACTCAGGTGAGCTCTGTCCCCCACACTCTGTCCCCACTCAGGTGAGCCCTGTCCCCCCCACAGGTGAGCTCTGTCCCCCACACTCTGTCCCCACTCAGGTGAGCTCTGTCCCCACTCAGGTGAGCTCTGTCCCCACTCAGGTGAGCTCTGTCCCCCACACTCTGTCCCCACTCAGGTGAGCTCTGTCCCCCACACTCTGTCCCCACTTAGGTGAGCTCTGTCCCCCACACTCTGTCCCCACTCAGGTGAGCCCTGTCCCCCCCCACAGGAGCTCTGTCCCCCACACTCTGTCCCCACTCAGGTGAGCTCTGTCCCCACTCAGGTGAGCTCTGTCCCCACTCAGGTGAGCTCTGTCCCCCACACTCTGTCCCCACTCAGGTGAGCCCTGTCCCCCCCACACAGCTGAGCTCTGTCCCCCACACTCTGTCCCCACTCAGGTGAGCTCTGTCCCCACTCAGGTGAGCTCTGTCCCCTTCACAGGAGACTCATGAGGTAAACTGTGTTTCCGTAGGAGACGCTGGTGGACTTCACTCTGACCCCACAGACGTCTGGGCTGTGTGGGTGGATGAATCAAACGCCACCGTGGTCAAATACATCAACTTTGAGCAGTGAGTTGTAATCCAACAATCAGGTACATTACCTGTGAACAGTAGATTAAACTGTGTGTGTGTGTTGCAGCAACTCGGCAGGTCAGTGGAACCAGGTGTTTGTTCAGCCTGCACCTGAAGATGAGGTCCACATCGGAGTGGACCAGGACCCCCGAGTAAGACCTGTTTAAGTCTTCCACTCTGTTTGTGTTATAAAATAACAAATATAAGACTTATCAATACTCTGTTCACAGGAGACGTACCTGGAGGTCCTCTTCTCCCCTCTACGCTTCACAGCTTCAGCCATCCTTAAAGCTCTACAGGTGAGAAACACCTGCTGCGTGTACAGGTGAGAAACACCTGCTGCGTGTACAGGTGAGAAACACCTGCTGCGTGTACAGGTGAGAAACACCTGCTGCGTGTACAGGTGAGAAAACACCTGCTGCGTGTACAGGTGAGAAACACCTGCTGCGTGTACAGGTGAGAAACACCTGCTGCGTGTACAGGTGAGAAACACCTGTACATGGACAGGTGAGAAACACCTGCTGCATGTACAGGTGAGAAACACCTGGGTGTGTGTGTGTGTGTGTGTGTGTGTGTGTGTGTGTGGGTGTGTGTGGCTCTACAGGTGTGTGTGTGTACAGCTCTACAGGTGTGTGTGTGTGTGTACAGCTCTACAGGTGTGTGTGTGTGTGTGTGTGTACAGCTCTACAGGTGTGTACAGCTCTACAGGTGTGTACAGCTCTACAGGTGATACTTTGTGTTTCCAGATCTTCCGCAGAGGCTCGGACAGAGACCGTACCTCGGACGTGTCCTGGGAGAGTCTGAAGAAGGAAGTGACGGTGGCCGTGGAGAGTGAGGTGGGTCATCACAGTAACAAACAGCTGTTCCTGGTCCTGACGCTGGTCCTGCTCCTGGTCCTGGTCTCTAACCCTTGTGTTCCTCTCACAGCTCCAGAGCAGTGTGACGGAGTTTGAGTTCTCTCAGGAGGAGTACCGGCAGCTGCAGGTGGAGTTCTGGTCCAAGTTCTACGCCTGCTGTCTTCAGTACCAGGAGGCTCTGTCCCTGCCTCTGGGCCTCAGCATCAGCCCCGGCACCGGCATGGCCCTGCTGCTAAAGAAGGTCTCACTATACCCTCTTTACATCCCACTGTACCCACTATACATACCACTGTACATCCCACTGTACATCATGTTATCATCCCACTATACCCACTATACATCCCACTCAGAGGTCGCGTTAACCGAATATTTTCCGTCTATGATGGATTGTTTTTAACAATGACGGAAAAATCTGAAAGCAGTCCGTCAATTGGACAGATTAGAACAAACTCAGATCAGCGCCTGCTCCCGTGAGGTGCAGTGGGCATGCATACACGGCATAACACCAGTGCTAACAGTTCACAGAGCGTGCTCCCCCAGTACGGGAGGTGTAGAGCGAGGGTCATTGTCCACTAGTTAATCCATCAGGTACGGGAGGTGTAGAGCGAGGGATCATTGTCCACTAGTTAATCCATCAGGTACGGGAGGTGTACAGCGAGGGGTCATTGTCCACTAGTTAATCCATCAGGTACGGGAGGTGTAGAGCGAGGGATCATTGTCCACTAGTTAATCCATCAGGTACGGGAGGTGTAGAGCGAGGGGTCATTGTCCACTAGTTAATCCATCAGGTACGGGAGGTGTAGAGCGAGGGGTCATTGTCCACTAGTTAATCCATCAGGTACGGGAGGTAGAGCGAGGGATCATTGTCCACTAGTTTATCCATCAGGTACAGGAGGTGTACAGCGAGGGGTCATTGTCCACTAGTTAATCCATCAGGTACGGAGGTGTAGAGCGAGGGATCATTGTCCACTAGTTAATCCATCAGGTACGGGAGGTGTAGAGCGAGGGGTCACTGTCCACTAGTTAATCCATCAGGTACGGGAGGTGTAGAGCGAGGGATCACTGTCCACTAGTTAATCCATCAGGTACGGGAGGTGTAGAGCGAGGGGTCACTGTCCACTAGTTAATCCATCAGGTACGGGGAGGTGTAGAGCGAGGGGTCATTGTCCACTAGTAATCCATCAGGTACGGGAGGTGGGAGAGCGAGGGGTCATTGTCCACTAGTTAATCCATCAGGTACGGGAGGTGTAGAGCGAGGGATCATGTCCACATAGTTAATCCATCAGGTACGGGAGGTGTAGAGCGAGGGGTCACTGTCCACTAGTTAATCCATCAGGTACGGGAGGTGTAGAGCGAGGGGTCATGTCCACTAGTTAATCCATTCAGGTTCGGGAGGTGTAGAGCGAGGGGTCATTGTCCACTAGTTAATCCATCAGGTACAGGAGGTGTAGAGCGAGGGATCACTGTCCACTAGTTAATCCATCAGGTACAGGAGGTGTAGAGCGAGGGGTCACTGTCCACTAGTTAATCCATCAGGTACTGGAGGTGTAGAGCGAGGGTCACTGTCCACTAGTTAATCCATCAGGTACGGGAGGTGTAGAGCGAGGGATCACTGTCCACTAGTTAATCCATCAGGTACAGGAGGTGTAGAGCGAGGGATCACTGTCCACTAGTTAATCCATCAGGTACAGGAGGTGTAGAGCGAGGGATCACTGTCCACTAGTTAATCCATCAGGTACAGGAGGTGTAGAGCGAGGGGTCATTGTCCACTAGTTAATCCATCAGGTACAGGAGGTGTAGAGCAAGGAGTCATTGTCCACTAGTTAATCCATCAGGTACAGGAGGTGTAGAGCGAGGGGTCATTGTCCACTAGTTAATCCATCAGGTACAGGAGGTGTAGAGCGAGGGATCATTGTCCACTAGTTAATCCATCAGTGTAGAGCGAGGGGTCACTGTCCACTAGTTAATCCATCAGGTACAGGAGGTGTAGAGCGAGGGGTTCATTGTCCACTAGTTAATCCATCAGGTACAGGAGGTGTAGAGCGAGGGGTCATTGTCCACTAGTTAATCCATCAGGTACGGGAGGTGTAGAGCGAGGGGTCATTGTCCACTAGTTAATCCATCAGGTACGGGAAGTGTAGAGCGAGGGATCACTGTCCACTAGTTAATCCATCAGGTACGGGAGGTGTAGAGCGAGGGGTCATTGTCCACTAGTTAATCCATCAGGTACGGGAGGTGTAGAGCGAGGGGTCACTGTCCACTAGTTAATCCATCAGGTACGGGAGGTGTAGAGCGAGGGATCACTGTCCACTAGTTAATCCATCAGGTACAGGAGGTGTAGAGCGAGGGATCATTGTCCACTAGTTAATCCATCAGGTACGGGAGGTGTAGAGCGAGGGGTCACTGTCCACTAGTTAATCCATCAGGTACAGGAGGTGTAGAGCGAGGGGTCACTGTCCACTAGTTAATCCATCAGGTACAGGAGGTGTAGAGCGAGGGATCACTGTCCATAGTTAATCCATCAGGTACAGGAGGTGTAGAGCGAGGGGTCATTGTCCACTAGTTAATCCATCAGGTACGGGAGGTGTAGAGCGAGGGGTCATTGTCCACTAGTTTATCCATCAGGTACAGGAGGTGTAGAGCGAGGGGTCATTGTCCACTAGTTAATCCATCAGGTACGGGAGGTGTAGAGCGAGGGGTCATTGTCCACTAGTTAATCCATCAGGTACAGGAGGTGTAGAGCGAGGGGTCATTGTCCACTAGTTAATCCATCAGGTACAGGAGGTGTAGAGCGAGGGGTCATTGTCCACTAGTTAATCCATCAGGAACAGGAGGTGTAGAGCGAGGGATCATTGTCCACTAGTTCAGTGGTTCTCAACTGGTCAGGCCTCGGGACCCACTTTTTACTTGGTCAATACATCGCGACCCAACATTTTGAAGCACTCAAATCTATTCAACAAAAAATCGTGCTGTAATATATATTAATATATTAATAAATTAATTATATTATTATTAATAAAAGTGAAGTACAGGCATACATCCCTTATATCCCTTCACCGAACTAAAGTATGCTTTAAAAAACGTTTAATGAGATGATGGAATCAAAGCTGAATATAAAAAGGCCCACATGCTGAAAACCCAACCCCAGCAGGGGGTCTGGGGGGATTCTCTCCCAGGAGATTTTTATAAATACTAACATAAACTACGCATTCTGGTACATTCTGAGAAGAAAATAAATAAATCTATTACTACCCGACATATTAATAATATTTTATGCCATTGTTTGTTTTTCACTTAGTTCTGACAGCTTGCTGCGAGAAGAGCAAAGAGGAGATTTACTTTAAATTGTGGGTAAGGGTAGATAGCCCCATTGTTCTGTGACCTGTCAATCATCAAACCGGGGGTCATATTTCATTATGTGTTCATTTGTATCTGGAGTTGTACCCATGGATGTATAAAGAATAGTTCTCCCGCAAAGTTATTCTCCGGGGGACTTCCGGCAACCATCTTGATTCTGATTGGCCGGAAGACTCGAAAAAAAAACATCAGCAAAGATGTTTATTGAGAAGATGATCACTACGTGACAGAAGTTTTCAAAACCGTTTATGGTCGCCGGTACTTCCAGTCCAACGCCGACTGCATGCACAGCGTTAGCGGGCCTTCAAAAATAAGTTTGACTTTTTCCCCAAAAAAAAAAAAAAAAAAACGATTCAAATTTTTCACTCACACATCCGCGCGACCCACTCGAAACGGGTCCGCGACCCACTCGAAACGGTCCGCGACCCACTCGAAACGGGTCTGCGACCCACTCGAAACGGGTCCGCGACCCACCAGTTGAGAACCACTGCAGTAGTTAATCCATCAGGCACAGGTGGATTAACTAGGGACAATGATCCCTCGCTCTACGCCTCCTGTCCTGTTCGCTCTGCTATCGCGTGAAGGGTCTGCTAACAGCGACCAACAGAAAGGGAGACCTTACGAGAAACAGAGAAGAAGACGTAAACATCGTTTTTTTCAGAGCAGTGTTTTTGTTCACATGTGTTGAAACTGTGTTTCAGGTTTAAACTACAGTCTGTGTTCAGGTTTAAACTACAGTCTGTGTTCAGGTTTAAACTACAGTCTGTGTTTCAGGTTTAAACTACAGTCTGTGTTCAGGTTTAAACTACAGTCTGTTCAGGTTTAAACTACAGTCTGTGTTTCAGGTTTAAACTACAGTCGTGTTTCAGGTTTAAACTACAGTCTGTGTTTCAGGTTTAAACTACACTCTGTGTTTCAGGTTTAAACTACAGTCTGTGTTTCAGGTTTAAACTACAGTCTGTGTTTCAGGTTTAAACTACAGTCTGTGTTTCAGGTTTAAACTACACTCTGTGTTTCAGGTTTAAACTACAGACTGTGTTTCAGGTTTAAACTACAGACTGTGTTTCAGGTTTAAACTACAGTCTGTGTTTCAGGTTTAAACTACAGTCTGTGTTTCAGGTTTAAACTACAGTCTGTGTTTCAGGTTTAAACTTTATGGTTTAAACTACAGTCTGTGTTTCAGGTTTAAACTACAGTCTGTGTTTCAGGTTTAAACTACAGTCTGTGTTTCAGGTTTAAACTACAGTCTGTGTTTCGGTTTAAACTACAGACTGTGTTTCAGGTTTAAACTACAGTCTGTGTTCAGGTTTAAACTACAGTCTGTGTTTCAGGTTTAAACTACAGTCTGTGTTTCAGGTTTAAACTACAGTCTGTGTTTCAGGTTTAAACTACAGTCTGTGTTTCAGGTTTAAACTACAGTCTGTGTTTCAGGTTTAAACTACAGTCTGTGTTTCAGGTTTAAACTACAGTCTGTGTTTCAAACTACAGTCTGTGTTTCAGGTTTAAACTACAGTCTGTGTTTCAGGTTTAAACTACAGTCTGTGTTTCAGGTTTAAACTACAGTCTGTGTTTCAAACTACAGTCTGTGTTTCAGGTTTAAACTACAGTCTGTGTTTCAGGTTTAAACTTTATGGTTTAAACTACAGTCTGTGTTTCAGGTTTAAACTACAGTCTGTGTTTCAGGTTTAAACTACAGTCTGTGTTTCAGGTTTAAACTACAGTCTGTGTTTCAGGTTTAAACTACACTCTGTGTTTCAGGTTTAAACTACAGTCTGTGTTTCAGGTTAAACTACAGTCTGTGTTTCAGGTTTAAACTACAGTCTGTGTTTCAAACTACAGTCTGTGTTTCAGGTTTAAACTACAGTCTGTGTTTCAGGTTTAAACTACAGTCTGTGTTTCAGGTTTAAACTACAGTCTGTGTTTCAGGTTTAAACTACAGTCTGTGTTTCAGGTTTAAACTACAGACTGTGTTTCAGGTTTAAACTACAGTCTGTGTTTCAGGTTTAAACTACAGTCTGTGTTTCAGGTTTAAACTACAGTCTGTGTTTCAGGTTTAAACTACAGTCTGTGTTTCAGGTTTAAACTACAGTCTGTGTTTCAGGTTGTGTTTCAGGTTTAAACTACAGTCTGTGTTTCAGGTTTAAACTACAGTCTGTGTTTCAGGTTTAAACTACACTCTGTGTTTCAGGTTTAAACTACAGTCTGTGTTTCAGGTTTAAACTACAGTCTGTGTTTCAGGTTTAAACTACAGTCTGTGTTTCAGGTTTAAACTACAGTCTGTGTTTCAGGTTTAAACTACACTCTGTGTTTCAGGTTTAAACTACAGTCTGTGTTTCAGGTTTAAACTACAGTCTGTGTTCAGGTTTAAACTACAGTCTGTGTTTCAGGTTTAAACTACAGTCTGTGTTTCAGGTTTAAACTACAGTGTGTGTTTCAGGTTTAAACTACAGTCTGTGTTTCAGGTTTAAACTACAGACTGTGTTTCAGGTTTAAACTACAGTCTGTGTTCAGGTTTAAACTACAGTCTGTGTTCAGGTTTAAACTACTGTCTGTGTTTCAAACTACAGTCTGTGTTTCAGGTTTAAACTACACTCTGGTTTCAGGTTTAAACTACAGTCTGTGTTTCAGGTTTAAACTACAGTCTGTGTTTCAGGTTTAAACTACAGTCTGTGTTTCAGGTTTAAACTACAGTCTGTGTTTCAGGTTTAAACTACAGTCTGTGTTTCAGGTTTAAACTACACTCTGTGTTTCAGGTTTAAACTACAGTCTGTGTTTTCAGGTTTAAACTACAGTCTGTGTTTCAGGTTTAAACTACAGTCTGTGTTTCAGGTTTAAACTACAGTCTGTGTTTCAGGTTTAAACTACACTCTGTGTTTCAGGTTTAAACTACAGTCTGTGTTTCAGGTTTAAACTACAGTCTGTGTTCAGGTTTAAACTACAGTCTGTGTTTCAGGTTTAAACTACAGTCTGTGTTTCAGGTTTAAACTACAGTCTGTGTTTCAGGTTTAAACTACAGTCTGTGTTTCAGGTTTAAACTACAGACTGTGTTTCAGGTTTAAACTACAGTCTGTGTTCAGGTTTAAACTACAGTCTGTGTTCAGGTTTAAACTACTGTCTGTGTTTCAAACTACAGTCTGTGTTTCAGGTTTAAACTACAGTCTGTGTTTCAGGTTTAAACTACAGTCTGTGTTTCAGGGCTTCGTGTCGTTCCTCCTGCCATGTTTTGCTGTGGATCACCTGTACCTGTCCTACGATGAGTACCTTCCTCAGAGGAGGAGACGCCCATCGCTGAAGGTGAGTTCACCCCACTCTGTGGTTACATGACTGAACTTTACCACGCTAAGCTAAAGGCGGCTAATGTTCAGATAATAACTATATATGTATTTTATATTCATATAGATCCAGAGCTGGGGAAGGACGTGCTGCAGCTGGTTCAGTGTCGCCCTCGTCAGCAATGCAGTTTCTGTGGAGATGGCCTATGAGATGGAGAAAGCTCTGGAACACCTTCAGTCACCGGAGAGGGCAGCAGACCTGGTGCTGGAGAGCCTGCTGTCCAACGACAGGTACTCATAATATAATAATACATATCATATTTGTACAGCGACCTGAGAGCCTTGAAAGGCGCCTATATAAAATAAATGAATTATTATTATTATTATTATTATATATATAGACAGGTTTTGACCTCCATACGAGGAGCCATTTACTCTGACGACATAAATACAAATGTTTGTGTGCTAATTTATATTATTATTATATGATATGTACCTGTCCAATGACAGGTATATATAATACAATAATAATACTCACAGGCAATCATATAATACTCAGGCTGTCCAACGACAGGTACTCATTTAAAGTGGACTATCATGCTATATGTAAATGATATATTGTAGGGCCATACCTATATAAGGTATATTTATACGTTTCTGTTTTGAAATACCAAACAGATCATGCATTTTAGCCATGCCTCATTTCGCTCTATGTGGTGTTTGCTGTCTACGGGTCTGATTCTGCTGACCACCCCCCCTGCAGAGAGGGGAGCCGTGCTCTGATCAGCTGCTGGGCTGTCAGAAGAGGGGGAGAAAAAGAGATCTCCGTCCTCCGTGTTTATTATATAGAGTCGTTATCATTTGTTTTAAAGCTCAATAAATAACAAAGAAGACCTTTGACCGGCACTTTTCTCATTTTGTCCGGAAGATTTAAACTTTAACGGACATCTTGACCGGCGAAAGAAACTGAAACTGAAACTCTGCCGCGCGGTCCCCTCGTTCCTTGGAAGAGGCGGAGAGG
This sequence comes from Trematomus loennbergii, assembly GCA_012861695.1. Taxonomy (NCBI): domain Eukaryota; kingdom Metazoa; phylum Chordata; class Actinopteri; order Perciformes; family Nototheniidae; genus Trematomus; species Trematomus loennbergii. The sequence goes on along the minus strand of JAAOOA010003406.1, from coordinate 4,609 downwards.
TGGGTGTTTGTCATCTGCTGGTGGACTAACCGGAGAGAATTACAGTGCTTGCCTCGACGGGGAGGGATTGCATTGAATTAAAGCAGCAGGAGCAAACGCTTGCCTCGGGGAGGGAGAATAAACAGAAGGGTAACCATGGTAACAATGCGCGGGAAGTCTTCTTCGCTGCTTTTGTGGCAGACTACAGCGCCACTTACAGGCCTGGCATATGTACTACAGCGTCTCCAGCGCTTTCGAGCGGCAATGGCCGGCCGTGGCCCAACCCCACATTCCCCTGATAGGTGGAGAGTTGGCCCAATAGCCGTAGCGCCACCGTCCTGACGTCAGGACAGTGTTCAAATCTGGATCAGTTTTTATCAGATCCGTTGCAGCCCCTTTTTAGAGATTTGGGTATGGAGGAAAATAGAGAGGGTTGTGTTTTCTGACACTTGGTGAGTTCCCTGGAACACCGGGGACACATATTCATGTAGAAAAGACGTACACAAGTGCATTTTGCATGATAGGTCCCCTTTAATACATATATATACACACTGCTGTTATAATACTCAGGCTGTCCCACGTTTGTTGTAAATAAAGCTTAAAGATTAAAGTGTTTATTGTGCAGTGAAAACGTGATGGAGGACATCCAGAACAAACTGCAGGACGTCAGGAACCCTGCGGCGGCCATGACGGTTCTTCTGAGGGAGCTGGACCTGGAGACGGACTCTGAGAGCCTGATCTCTGTCTCTCAGGAAACACAAGGTGAGTTTGTTGCCCTGATCTCTGTCTCTCAGGATACACAAGGTGAGGGTTTGTTGCCCTGCAGGTTCTGAATGTGTGTTTGTTGCCCTGCTCTGTGACTGGCAGGTTCTGAAAGTGTGTTTGATGCCCTGCTCTGTGACTGGCAGGTTCTGAAAGTGTGTTTGATGCCCTGCTCTGTGACTGGCAGGTTCTGAAAGTGTTTGATGCCCTGCTCTGTGACTGGCAGGTTCTGAAAGTGTGTTTGATGCCCTGCTCTGTGACTGGCAGGTTCTGAAAGTGTGTTTGATGCCCTGCTCTGTGACTGGCAGGTTCTGAAAGTGTGTTTGATGCCCTGCTCTGTGCCTGGCAGGTTCTGAAGTGTTTGATGCCCTGCTCTGTGACTGGCAGGTTCTGAAAGTGTGTTTGATGCCCTGCTCTGTGACTGGCAGGTTCTGAAAGTGTGTTTTTTTCAAGTCTTTTTATTTCATTATCTTTTATTTCATTATATTATTCAAAACCAAAAATGCTTATCAATATAACTTAAACAACAGAGCCATGAAAATAAACATAAAAAGGAAAAGGAAAAAAAAAAAATAAATAAATAAATAAAATAAAAACCAGACAAGTAAAACAAACAAATAATTATACAATACAAATAATTATACAATACAGTGACAATGTAGACAATGACAACACCATAACACGTATTTCCGGCCGTCAGGACAAATAGCCACAGAATGCACCATTCCATCACTGGTCATATCTCAGATATGTTTTCCAAATACGAAAACAATGGCAACCACAGAGCTTGAAAAATATGTCCACGATTATATTTTTCCAATGTCATTTTCTCCAGAGGTAAAAAATGTGTTATCTGATCAATGAAAAGTTTAAATGTTGGGGGACGTTCCAGAATAAAAGTATACATTTCTTGGCAAAATATGTTATTGTGATTAGTATTCTGTAATGTTTTGGGTTCAGTTTAAAGTTTGGCATGTCATTTAACAGGAAAAAACATGGATTTAGGCTAATTTCGATGTCTAAAACGGCTTTTGTGAGAGCATGAATCGAATCCCAGAAATGTTTCAAGACATCACAATCCCAAAACAGATGCATAAATGTTCCTTCTTTTATTTTACATCTCGGACATTTTGGAGAGTTTTCTTTGGAAATTATGCATCTTTATGGGTGTGAGGTAGAATTTGTTGATAAATTTAAAGTTTGCTTCTTTGATTTTATTGCTTGTGAATGGAAAATGTGTTCTTTCACAAATGTTCAGCCAAGTAGTTTCATCTATCTGTATCCCTAAATCCTTTTCCCAGATCTTTTTTAAGGTTAGAAATGATGACTGAGCTCTTTTAGAAAAAACTGCATTAAATTCACTAATTTTACCTTTGATCGTGCTCGATGACATCAATATCTCCTCCTCTTCTAACAATCCCGGTCTCAATTTATTGCTTTTAATAATTGATTGGATCACGTTCCTAATTTGCAGGTATCTGAAAAAATCCTTATTTGAAATGTCATATTCTGCTCTTAAATCATTAAATGATTTCATTGTTATATCTTTGTGAAACAAATGTTTCAATTGCTTTATACCTGATTTCGTCCATTTGTTTATATCGATTGACAACAAATATTTGCTAAGATCCGGATTGTTCAAAATAGGAGAAAAGATGGAAATACCAGAGTTAACATGAGCTTTTTTTGTACAGTCCCTCCAGGCTAAAAGTGTATTGACCACTGTAAAACATTTGTCCATATTCTTCACCTTATTGAAATCTTTAACAAATATAAAGAGTTTCACTGGCAGCGGGTCAAGACAGTGCCTTAGGCGTGGTGCACCTGGTCTGCCCCTGGCTCTGCCCAGGTGCACCTGGTCTGCCCCTGGCTCTGCCCAGGTGCACCTGGTCTGCCCTGGCTCTGCCCAGGTGCACCTGGTCTGCCCCTGGCTCTGCCAAGGTGCACCTGGTCTGCACCTGGGCAGAGCCAGGGGCAGACCAGGTGCACCTGGGCAGAGCCAGGGGCAGACCAGGTGCACCTGGTCTGCCCCTGGCTCTGCCCAGGTGCACCTGGTCTGCCCCTTCTATCTGAACCCATGGTGAATCCTTTCTTCCCAGAGGCCATGATAGTACATTTCTTAATTGAGCTGACCAGAAGTAGTGTTGAAAGTTAGGAAGACCCAGTCCCCCCATAGTTTCAGGTTTCATGAGTAATTAACTTGATTCTTGGTTTTTTATTACACCAGATAAATGTTGAGATATGTCTATTGAGAGATTTAAAATAGTCAGCGGATAAATAGCATGGTAACATTTGAAAAAGAAAATGACATCTCGGTAGAATATTCATTTTGATGACATTGATTGTTCCTAGCAGTGATATTGGTAATGTGGACCATTTAGATAAATCCTGTTGATTTAGTCAATGAGCGGATTGTGATTCTCTTTAAACAGATTATCCAGGTGTGGTGTTATATTTATTCCAAAAGTATTTAAAGCCACCTGGTGACAAATTAAAGAACAAGACTTTTCCAGATTTGCTGTTGGCGTCATATGTAAGAAACAAGCATTAGATTTTAAAATTAACTTTATATCCTGAGTATCTTCCAAATTGCTCTATCGTGTCGTGCAGATGTGCTACTGAATGTTCTGGGTCTGTTAAGTAAAGAATGATATCGTCAGCATACAGAGGAATGTTGTGTTCATCGTTAATCTTCACTCCTTTAATACCCATGTTGTCTCGCACACATGACGCCAGTGGTTCAATCACAATAGCAAAAAGCAGAGGCGACAGTGGGCTCCCTGTCCCCCTTGTAGTGGAAACACATCTGAGGAACTGCAGTTAGTGATGACCGCTGCGTTAGGGTTTTTATAAATTGATTTGACCCACTCTATGAACCGAGAGCCCATATTCAATCTGTTCAAGATAGCAAAGAGAAAATTCCACTCAACCCTGTCAAAAGCCTTCTCGCATCTAAAGAAAGAAGGCCTCTGACAGGTGTCCAAATGGTTTATAACATTCAAACGCCTTCTCGGCATCTAAAGAAAGAAGCAGAGAAGGCCTCTGACAGGTGTCCAAATGGTTTTATAATGTTCAAAAGTCTCCTTATATTATCAGAAGAATATCTGCCCTTGACAAAACCTGTTTGATCAGGACTAATTAGTTTAGGTAAAATAGTTTCCAATCGTTTTGCTAATAATTTGGTGATAATTATAATCATGATCCAAGAGGCTTATAGGCCTGAATGAGGAACAATTCAAGGGGTCTTTTCCATCTTTATGTAGTACAGTAATATATGCAAGATCATTGATTGAGGAAGTGTTCTGTTGTGAGAGAAGTTGGTAACCATTGACATAAAATAGGTTGAAGTTCAGTCCAAAATCTTTATAAAAAGAAGCCATCTGGCTTTTGTTATAGGCAGCCAGAACTTCTACTTCTGTAATTGATGAGTTTAGATACTCTTGATCTAAATCAGATAACGTAGGTAAATTCATGTTATGGAGATAATTGTCCAGTTCATCTTGTGAGTCATCAGATTGAGATTTGTATAATTTGTTATAAAATTGATAGAAAGTCTGGTTCATCTGTTTTGGGGCTTCTTTCCTTGCCTTTCAGACAAATTGCTTTTATAGCCCTTTCTGCCCTTCTTTAATGATAGGCAAGTAAGTGACTTGGTTTTATTTGCCGAATTCATAATTCTTTTGTCTGATAAGATTCATTTGTGTTATGATTTCATTTGTTAAGTCAATATTTAATTTAGCTCTGGCTGTGTTAATTGTTTCCAGTTTGCATCTGTTGATGCGTATTTATGAAGTGCTTCACATCTGTTCACTTCTCTTTCTCCTCTGAGCCTGATTTGTTCACGTTTTTTAAAGGATGTGTTTGAGAT
>JAAOOA010003405.1:12500-15000 GCA_012861695.1 Trematomus loennbergii | reverse complement strand
ACCCAGGAAAGAAGCCTCAAAACACAGGTAAAACTGTGTTAAACTGTGGGGGAATATGTTTCAAATGACAGCACACTGCTGCTTGTTGGCAGGCTGACTCACTTCACTGGTCTCTCACACACACCCAGGGGGGAGAAAGAGGACACATTGACCCAGGAAAGAAGCCTCAAAACACAGGAAAACTGTGTTAAAGTGTGGGGGAACATGTTTCAAATGACAGCACACTGCTGCTTGTTGGCAGGCTGACTCACTTCACTTGTCTCACACACACCCAGGGGGGGGAGAAAGAGGACACATTTACCCAGGAAAGAGTGCTCGAAAGCTGGCTACAGCAGAGTCACAGTGTGGAGGAACATGTTTCAAATGACAGCACACTGCTGCTTGTGGCAGGCTGACTCACTTCACTGGTCTCACACACACACACCCAGGGGGGAGAAAGAGGACACATTGACCCAGGAAAGAAGCCTCAAAACACAGGTAAAACTGTGTTAAACTGTGGGGGAATATGTTTCAAATGACAGCACACTGCTGCTTGTTGGCAGGCTGACTCACTTCACTGGTCTCTCACACACACCCAGGGGGGAGAAAGAGGACACATTGACCCAGGAAAGAAGCCTCAAAACACAGGTAAAACTGTGTTAAAGTGTGGGGGAATATGTTTCAAATGACAGCACACTGCTGCTTGTTGGCAGGCTGACTCACTTCACTGGTCTCACACACACACCCAGGGGGGAGAAAGAGGACACATTGACCCAGGAAAGAAGCCTCAAAACACAGGTAAAACTGTGTTAAAGTGTGGGGGAACATGTTTCAAATGACAGCACACTGCTGCTTGTTGGCAGGCTGACTCACTTCACTTGTCTCACACACACCCAGGGGGGGGAGAAAGAGGACACATTTACCCAGGAAAGAGTGCTCGAAAGCTGGCTACAGCAGAGTCACAGTGTGGAGGAACATGTTTCAAATGACAGCACACTGCTGCTTGTTGGCAGGCTGACTCACTTCACTGGTCTCACACACACACCCAGGGGGGAGAAAGAGGACACATTGACCCAGGAAAGAAGCCTCAAAACACAGGTAAAACTGTGTTAAAGTGTGGGGGAATATGTTTCAAATGACAGCACACTGCTGCTTGTTGGCAGGCTGACTCACTTCACTGGTCTCTCACACACACCCAGGGGGAGAAAGAGGACACATTGACCCAGGAAAGAAGCCTCAAAACACAGGTAAAACTGTGTTAAAGTGTGGGGGAACATGTTTCAAATGACAGCACACTGCTGCTTGTTGGCAGGCTGACTCACTTCACTGGTCTCTCACACACACCCAGGGGGGAGAAAGAGGACACATTGACCCAGGAAAGAAGCCTCAAAACACAGGTAAAACTGTGTTAAAGTGTGGGGGAACATGTTTCAAATGACAGCACACTGCTGCTTGTTGGCAGGCTGACTCACTTCACTGGTCTCACACACACACACCCAGGGGGAGAAAGAGGACACATTGACCCAGGAAAGAAGCCTCAAAACACAGGTAAAACTGTGTTAAAGTGTGGGGGAATATGTTTCAAATGACAGCACACTGCTGCTTGTTGGCAGGCTGACTCACTTCACTGGTCTCACACACACCCAGGGGGGAGAAAGAGGACACATTGACCCAGGAAAGAAGCCTCAAAACACAGGTAAAACTGTGTTAAACTGTGGGGGAATATGTTTCAAATGACAGCACACTGCTGCTTGTTGGCAGGCTGACTCACTTCACTGGTCTCTCACACACACCCAGGGGGGAGAAAGAGGACACATTGACCCAGGAAAGAAGCCTCAAAACACAGGTAAAACTGTGTTAAAGTGTGGGGGAACATGTTTCAAATGACAGCACACTGCTGCTTGTTGGCAGGCTGACTCACTTCACTTGTCTCACACACACCCAGGGGGGAGAAAGAGGACACATTTACCCAGGAAAGAGCTCAAAACAGGTAACTGAGTAAAGTGTGGAGGAACATGTTTCAAATGACAGCACACTGCTGCTTGTTGGCAGGCTGACTCACTTCACTGGTCTCACACACACACCCAGGGGGGAGAAAGAGGACACATTGACCCAGGAAAGAAGCCTCAAAACACAGGTAAAACTGTGTTAAAGTGTGGGGGAACATGTTTCAAATGACAGCACACTGCTGCTTGTTGGCAGGCTGACTCACTTCACTGGTCTCACACACACACCCAGGGGGGAGAAAGAGGACACATTGACCCAGGAAAGAAGCCTCAAAACACAGGTAAAACTGTGTTAAAGTGTGGGGGAACATGTTTCAAATGACAGCACACTGCTGCTTGTTGGCAGGCTGACTCACTTCACTGGTCTCTCACACACACCCAGGGGGGAGAAAGAGGACACATTGACCCAGGAAAGAAGCCTCAAAACACAGGTAAAACTGTGTTAAAGTGTGGGGGAACATGTTTCAAATGACAGCACACTGCTGCTTGTTGGCAGGCTGACTCACTTCACTTGT